>CAJSMF010000218.1:0-32698 GCA_907269125.1 Eristalis pertinax | reverse complement strand
CACAGCGGCCCAACTAGGCGTACCTACGACCTGTGCGCACCTGTGGTTATGTGTTGAGATGTCTATTAACGAAATCCAAAGACTGGAGTGGATCCGACGACATCGAATTTTTCACCTAAAAAAATGTACAGTGTATATATGGTAAGGATTTTGGAGCCTTCCATGGCTCATCTTCCAACTGCCACAGCGGCCCAACTAGGCGTACCTACGACCTGTGCGCACCTGTGGTTATGTGTTGAGATGTCTATTAACGAAATCCAAAGACTGGAGTGGATTCGACGACATCGAATTTTTCACCTAAAAAAATGTACAGTGTATAGTAAGGATTTTGGAGCCTTCCATGGCTCATCTTCCAACTGCCACAGCGGCCCAACTAGGCGTACCTACGACCTGTGCGCACCTGTGGTTATGTGTTGAGATGTGTATTAACGAAATCCAAAGACTGGAGTGGATCCGACGACATCGAATCATTTCACCTAAAAAAATGTACAGTGTATAGTAATAATTTTGGAGCCTTCCATGGCTCATCTTCCAACTGCCATAGCGGCCCAACTAGGCGTACCTACGACCTGTGCGCACCTGTGGTTATGTGTTGAGATGTCTATTAACGAAATCCAAAGACTGGAGTGGATCCGACGACATCGAATTTTTCACCTAAAAAAATGTACAGTGTATAGTAAAGATTTTGGAGCCTTCCATGGCTCATCTTCCAACTGCCACAGCGGCCCAACTAGGCGTACCTACGACCTGTGCGCACCTGTGGTTATGTGTTGAGATGTGTATTAACGAAATGCAAAGACTGGAGTGGATCCGACGACATCGAATTTTTCACCTAAAAAAATGTACAGTGTATAGTAAGGATTTTGGAGCCTTCCATGGCTCATCTTCCAACTGCCACAGCGGCCCAACTAGGCGTACCTACGACCTGTGCGCACCTGTGGTTATGTGTTGAGATGTGTATTAACGAAATCCAAAGACTGGAGTGGATCCGACGACATCGAATTTTTCACCTAAAAAAATGTACAGTGTATAGTAAGGATTTTGGAGCCTTCCATGGCTCATCTTCCAACTGCCACAGCGGCCCAACTAGGCGTACCTACGACCTGTGCGCACCTGTGGTTATGTGTTGAGATGTCTATTAACGAAATCCAAAGACTGGAGTGGATCCGACGACATCGAATTTTTCACCTAAAAAAATGTACAGTGTATAGTAAGGATTTTGGAGCCTTCCATGGCTCATCTTCCAACTGCCACAGCGGCCCAACTAGGCGTACCTACGACCTGTGCGCACCTGTGGTTATGTGTTGAGATGTGTATTAACGAAATCCAAAGACTGGAGTGGATCCGACGACATCGAATTTTTCACCTAAAAAAATGTACAGTGTATAGTAAGGATTTTGGAGCCTTCCATGGCTCATCTTCCAACTGCCACAGCGGCCCAACTAGGCGTACCTACGACCTGTGCGCACCTGTGGTTATGTGTTGAGATGTCTATTAACGAAATCCAAAGACTGGAGTGGATCCGACGACATCGAATTTTTCACCTAAAAAAATGTACAGTGTATAGTAAGGATTTTGGAGCCTTCCATGGCTCATCTTCCAACTGCCACAGCGGCCCAACTAGGCGTACCTACGACCTGTGCGCACCTGTGGTTATGTGTTGAGATGTGTATTAACGAAATCCAAAGACTGGAGTGGATCCGACGACATCGAATTTTTCACCTAAAAAAATGTACAGTGTATAGTAAGGATTTTGGAGACTTTCCATGGCTCATCTTCCAACTGCCACAACGGCCCAACTATGCGTACCTACGACCTGTGCGCATCTGTGGATATGTGTTGAGATGTGTATTAACGAAATCCAAAGACTGGAGTGGATCCGACGACATCGAATTTTTCACCTAAAAAAATGTACAGTGTATAGTAAGGATTTTGGAGCCTTCCATGGCTCATCTTCCAACTGCCACAGCGGCCCAACTAGGCGTACCTACGACCTGTGCGCACCTGTGGTTATGTGTTGAGATGTCTATTAACGAAATCCAAAGACTGGAGTGGATCCGACGACATCGAATTTTTCACCTAAAAAAATGTACAGTGTATAGTAAGGATTTTGGAGAATTCCATGGCTCATCTTCCAACTGCCACAGCGGCCCAACTAGGCGTACCTACGACCTGTGCGCACCTGTGGTTATGTGTTCAGATGTCTATTAACGAAATCCAAAGACTGGAGTGGATCCGACCACATCGAATTTTTCACCTAAAAAAATGTACAGTGTATAGTAAGGATTTTGGAGCCTTCCATGGCTCATCTTCCAACTGCCATAGCGGCCCAACTAGGCGTACCTACGACCTGTGCGCACCTGTGGTTATGTGTTGAGATGTCTATTAACGAAATCCAAAGACTGGAGTGGATCCGACGACATCGAATTTTTCACCTAAAAAAATGTACAGTGTATAGTAAGGATTTTGGAGCCTTCCATGGCTCATCTTCCAACTGCCACAGCGGCCCAACTAGGCGTACCTACGACCTGTGCGCACCTGTGGTTATGTGTTGAGATGTCTATTAACGAAATCCAAAGACTGGAGTGGATCCGACGACATCGAATTTTTCACCTAAAAAAATGTACAGTGTATAGTAAGGATTTTGGAGCCTTCCATGGCTCATCTTCCAACTGCCACAGCGGCCCAACTAGGCGTACCTACGACCTGTGCGCACCTGTGGATATGTGTTGAGATGTGTATTAACGAAATCCAAAGACTGGAGTGGATCCGACGACATCGAATTTTTCACCTAAAAAAATGTACAGTGTATAGTAAGGATTTTGGAGCCTTTCCATGGCTCATCTTCCAACTGCCACAGCGGCCCAACTAGGCGTACCTACGACCTGTGCGCACCTGTGGGTATGTGTTGAGATGTCTATTAACGAAATCCAAAGACTGGAGTGGATCCGACGACATCGAATTTTTCACCTAAAAAAATGTACAGTGTATAGTAAGGATTTTGGAGCCTTCCATGGCTCATCTTCCAACTGCCACAGCGGCCCAACTAGGCGTACCTACGACCTGTGCGCACCTGTGGATATGTGTTGAGATGTGTATTAACGAAATCCAAAGACTGGAGTGGATCCGACGACATCGAATTTTTCACCTAAAAAAATGTACAGTGTATAGTAAGGATTTTGGAGCCTTCCATGGCTCATCTTCCAACTGCCACAGCGGCCCAACTAGGCGTACCTACGACCTGTGCGCACCTGTGGTTATGTGTTGAGATGTCTATTAACGAAATCCAAAGACTGGAGTGGATCCGACGACATCGAATTTTTCACCTAAAAAAATGTACAGTGTATAGTAAGGATTTTGGAGACTTTCCATGGCTCATCTTCCAACTGCCACAACGGCCCAACTATGCGTACCTACGACCTGTGCGCATCTGTGGATATGTGTTGAGATGTGTATTAACGAAATCCAAAGACTGGAGTGGATCCGACGACATCGAATTTTTCACCTAAAAAAATGTACAGTGTATAGTAAGGATTTTGGAGCCTTCCATGGCTCATCTTCCAACTGCCACAGCGGCCCAACTAGGCGTACCTACGACCTGTGCGCACCTGTGGTTATGTGTTGAGATGTCTATTAACGAAATCCAAAGACTGGAGTGGATCCGACGACATCGAATTTTTCACCTAAAAAAATGTACAGTGTATAGTAAGGATTTTGGAGAATTCCATGGCTCATCTTCCAACTGCCACAGCGGCCCAACTAGGCGTACCTACGACCTGTGCGCACCTGTGGTTATGTGTTCAGATGTCTATTAACGAAATCCAAAGACTGGAGTGGATCCGACCACATCGAATTTTTCACCTAAAAAAATGTACAGTGTATAGTAAGGATTTTGGAGCCTTCCATGGCTCATCTTCCAACTGCCATAGCGGCCCAACTAGGCGTACCTACGACCTGTGCGCACCTGTGGTTATGTGTTGAGATGTCTATTAACGAAATCCAAAGACTGGAGTGGATCCGACGACATCGAATTTTTCACCTAAAAAAATGTACAGTGTATAGTAAGGATTTTGGAGCCTTCCATGGCTCATCTTCCAACTGCCACAGCGGCCCAACTAGGCGTACCTACGACCTGTGCGCACCTGTGGTTATGTGTTGAGATGTCTATTAACGAAATCCAAAGACTGGAGTGGATCCGACGACATCGAATTTTTCACCTAAAAAAATGTACAGTGTATAGTAAGGATTTTGGAGCCTTCCATGGCTCATCTTCCAACTGCCACAGCGGCCCAACTAGGCGTACCTACGACCTGTGCGCACCTGTGGATATGTGTTGAGATGTGTATTAACGAAATCCAAAGACTGGAGTGGATCCGACGACATCGAATTTTTCACCTAAAAAAATGTACAGTGTATAGTAAGGATTTTGGAGCCTTTCCATGGCTCATCTTCCAACTGCCACAGCGGCCCAACTAGGCGTACCTACGACCTGTGCGCACCTGTGGGTATGTGTTGAGATGTCTATTAACGAAATCCAAAGACTGGAGTGGATCCGACGACATCGAATTTTTCACCTAAAAAAATGTACAGTGTATAGTAAGGATTTTGGAGCCTTCCATGGCTCATCTTCCAACTGCCACAGCGGCCCAACTAGGCGTACCTACGACCTGTGCGCACCTGTGGATATGTGTTGAGATGTGTATTAACGAAATCCAAAGACTGGAGTGGATCCGACGACATCGAATTTTTCACCTAAAAAATGTACAGTGTATAGTAAGGATTTTGGAGCCTTCCATGGCTCATCTTCCAACTGCCACAGCGGCCCAACTAGGCGTACCTACGACCTGTGCGCACCTGTGGTTATGTGTTGAGATGTCTATTAACGAAATCCAAAGACTGGAGTGAGTCCGACGACATCGAATTTTTCACCTAAAAAAATGTACAGTGTATAGTAAGGATTTTGGAGCCTTCCATGGCTCATCTTCCAACTGCCATAGCGGCCCAACCAGGCGTATCTACGACCTGTGCGCACCTGTGGTTATGTGTTGAGATGTCTATTAACGAAATCCAAAGACTGGAGTGGATCCGACGACATCGAATTTTTCACCTAAAAAAATGTACAGTGTATAGTAAGGATTTTGGAGCCTTTCCATGGCTCATCTTCCAACTGCCACAGCGGCCCAACTAGGCGTACCTACGACCTGTGCGCACCTGTGGGTATGTGTTGAGATGTCTATTAACGAAATCCAAAGACTGGAGTGGATCCGACGACATCGAATTTTTCACCTAAAAAAATGTACAGTGTATAGTAAGGATTTTGGAGCCTTCCATGGCTCATCTTCCAACTGCCACAGCGGCCCAACTAGGCGTACCTACGACCTGTGCGCACCTGTGGTTATGTGTTGAGATGTCTATTAACGAAATCCAAAGACTGGAGTGGATCCGACGACATCGAATTTTTCACCTAAAAAAAATGTACAGTGTATAGTAAGGATTTTGGAGCCTTTCCATGGCTCATCTTCCAACTGCCACAGCGGCCCAACTAGGCGTACCTACGACCTGTGCGAACCTGTGGTTATGTGTTGAGATGTGTATTAACGAAATCCAAAGACTGGAGTGGATCCGACTACATCGAATTTTTCACCTAAAAAAATGTACAGTGTATAGTAAGGATTTTGGAGCCTTCCATGGCCTCATATTCCAACTGCCACAGCGGCCCAACTAGGCGTACCTACGACCTGTGCGCACCTGTGGTTATGTGTTGAGATGTCTATTAACGAAATCCAAAGACTGGAGTGGATCCGACGACATCGAATTTTTCACCTAAAAAAATGTACAGTGTATAGTAAGGATTTTGGAGCCTTCCATGACTCATCTTCCAACCGCCACAGCGGCCCAACTAGGCGTACCTACGACCTGTGCGCACCTGTGGATATGTGTTGAGATGTGTATTAACGAAATCCAAAGACTGGAGTGGATCCGACGACATCGAATTTTTCACCTAAAAAAATGTACAGTGTATAGTAAGGATTTTGGAGCCTTCCATGGCTCATCTTCCAACTGCCACAGCGGCCCAACTAGGCGTACCTACGACCTGTGCGCACCTGTGGTTATGTGTTGAGATGTCTATTAACGAAATCCAAAGACTGGAGTGAGTCCGACGACATCGAATTTTTCACCTAAAAAAATGTACAGTGTATAGTAAGGATTTTGGAGCCTTCCATGGCTCATCTTCCAACTGCCATAGCGGCCCAACCAGGCGTATCTACGACCTGTGCGCACCTGTGGTTATGTGTTGAGATGTCTATTAACGAAATCCAAAGACTGGAGTGGATCCGACGACATCGAATTTTTCACCTAAAAAAATGTACAGTGTATAGTAAGGATTTTGGAGCCTTTCCATGGCTCATCTTCCAACTGCCACAGCGGCCCAACTAGGCGTACCTACGACCTGTGCGCACCTGTGGGTATGTGTTGAGATGTCTATTAACGAAATCCAAAGACTGGAGTGGATCCGACGACATCGAATTTTTCACCTAAAAAAATGTACAGTGTATAGTAAGGATTTTGGAGCCTTCCATGGCTCATCTTCCAACTGCCATAGCGGCCCAACCAGGCGTATCTACGACCTGTGCGCACCTGTGGTTATGTGTTGAGATGTCTATTAACGAAATCCAAAGACTGGAGTGGATCCGACGACATCGAATTTTTCACCTAAAAAAATGTACAGTGTATAGTAAGGATTTTGGAGCCTTTCCATGGCTCATCTTCCAACTGCCACAGCGGCCCAACTAGGCGTACCTACGACCTGTGCGCACCTGTGGGTATGTGTTGAGATGTCTATTAACGAAATCCAAAGACTGGAGTGGATCCGACGACATCGAATTTTTCACCTAAAAAAATGTACAGTGTATAGTAAGGATTTTGGAGCCTTCCATGGCTCATCTTCCAACTGCCACAGCGGCCCAACTAGGCGTACCTACGACCTGTGCGCACCTGTGGTTATGTGTTGAGATGTCTATTAACGAAATCCAAAGACTGGAGTGGATCCGACGACATCGAATTTTTCACCTAAAAAAATGTACAGTGTATAGTAAGGATTTTGGAGCCTTTCCATGGCTCATCTTCCAACTGCCACAGCGGCCCAACTAGGCGTACCTACGACCTGTGCGAACCTGTGGTTATGTGTTGAGATGTGTATTAACGAAATCCAAAGACTGGAGTGGATCCGACTACATCGAATTTTTCACCTAAAAAAATGTACAGTGTATAGTAAGGATTTTGGAGCCTTCCATG
The DNA here is from genome assembly GCA_907269125.1 of Eristalis pertinax. NCBI lineage: Eukaryota > Metazoa > Arthropoda > Insecta > Diptera > Syrphidae > Eristalis > Eristalis pertinax. The sequence continues at coordinate 25,402 of CAJSMF010000218.1, read as the reverse complement.
GCTCATATTCCAACTGCCACAGCGGCCCAACTAGGCGTACCTACGACCTGTGCGCACCTGTGGTTATGTGTTGAGATGTCTATTAACGAAATCCAAAGACTGGAGTGGATCCGACGACATCGAATTTTTCACCTAAAAAAATGTACAGTGTATAGTAAGGATTTTGGAGCCTTCCATGGCTCATCTTCCAACTGCCACAGCGGCCCAACTAGGCGTACCTACGACCTGTGCGCACCTGTGGTTATGTGTTGAGATGTGTATTAACGAAGTCCAAAGACTGGAGTGGATCCGACGACATCGAATTTTTCACCTAAAAAAATGTACAGTGTATAGTAAGGATTTTGGAGAATTCCATGGCTCATCTTCCAACTGCCACAGCGGCCCAACTAGGTGTACCTACGACCTGTGCGCACCTGTGGTTATGTGTTGAGATGTGTATTAACGAAATCCAATGACTGGTGTGGATCCGACGACATCGAATTTTTCACCTAAAAAAATGTACAGTGTATAGTAAGGATTTTGGAGCCTTTCCATGGCTCATCTTCCAACTGCCACAGCGGCCCAACTAGGAGTACCTACGACCTGTGCGCACCTGTGGTTATGTGTTGAGATGTCTATTAACGAAATCCAAAGACTGGAGTGGATCCGACGACATCGAATTTTTCACCTAAAAAAATGTACAGTGTATAGTAAGGATTTTGGAGCCTTCCATGGCTCATCTTCCAACTGCCACAGCGGCCCAACTAGGCGTACCTACGACCTGTGCGCACCTGTGGTTATGTGTTGAGATGTCTATTAACGAAATCCAAAGACTGGAGTGGATCCGACGACATCAAATTTTTCACCTAAAAAAATGTACAGTGTATAGTAAGGATTTTGGAGCCTTCCATGGCTCATCTTCCAACTGCCACAGCGGCCCAACTAGGTGTACCTACGACCTGTGCGCACCTGTGGTTATGTGTTGAGATGTGTATTAACGAAATCCAAAGACTGGAGTGGATCCGACGACATCGAATTTTTCACCTAAAAAAATGTACAGTGTATAGTAAGGATTTTGGAGCCTTCCATGGCTCATCTTCCAACTGCCACAGCGGCCCAACTAGGTGTACCTACTACCTGTGCGCACCTGTGGTTATGTGTTGAGATGTGTATTAACGAAATCCAAAGACTGGAGTGGATCCGACGACATCGAATTTTTCACCTAAAAAAATGTACAGTGTATAGTAAGGATTTTGGAGCCTTCCATGGCTCATCTTCCAACTGCCACAGCGGCCCAACTAGGCGTACCTACGACCTGTGCGCACCTGTGGTTATGTGTTGAGATGTCTATTAACGAAATCCAAAGACTGGAGTGGATCCGACGACATCGAATTTTTCACCTAAAAAAATGTACAGTGTATAGTAAGGATTTTGGAGCCTTCCATGGCTCATCTTCCAACTGCCATAGCGGCCCAACCAGGCGTATCTACGACCTGTGCGCACCTGTGGTTATGTGTTGAGATGTCTATTAACGAAATCCAAAGACTGGAGTGGATCCGACGACATCGAATTTTTCACCTAAAAAAATGTACAGTGTATAGTAAGGATTTTGGAGCCTTTCCATGGCTCATCTTCCAACTGCCACAGCGGCCCAACTAGGCGTACCTACGACCTGTGCGCACCTGTGGGTATGTGTTGAGATGTCTATTAACGAAATCCAAAGACTGGAGTGGATCCGACGACATCGAATTTTTCACCTAAAAAAATGTACAGTGTATAGTAAGGATTTTGGAGCCTTCCATGGCTCATCTTCCAACTGCCACAGCGGCCCAACTAGGCGTACCTACGACCTGTGCGCACCTGTGGTTATGTGTTGAGATGTCTATTAACGAAATCCAAAGACTGGAGTGGATCCGACGACATCGAATTTTTCACCTAAAAAAATGTACAGTGTATAGTAAGGATTTTGGAGCCTTTCCATGGCTCATCTTCCAACTGCCACAGCGGCCCAACTAGGCGTACCTACGACCTGTGCGAACCTGTGGTTATGTGTTGAGATGTGTATTAACGAAATCCAAAGACTGGAGTGGATCCGACTACATCGAATTTTTCACCTAAAAAAATGTACAGTGTATAGTAAGGATTTTGGAGCCTTCCATGGCTCATATTCCAACTGCCACAGCGGCCCAACTAGGCGTACCTACGACCTGTGCGCACCTGTGGTTATGTGTTGAGATGTCCATTAACGAAATCCAAAGACTGGAGTGGATCCGACGACATCGAATTTTTCACCTAAAAAAATGTACAGTGTATAGTAAGGATTTTGGAGCCTTCCATGGCTCCTCTTCCAACTGCCACAGCGGCCCAACTAGGCGTACCTACGACCTGTGCGCACCTGTGGTAATGTGTTGAGATGTGTATTAACGAAATCCAAAGACTGGAGTGGATCCGACTACATCGAATTTTTCACCTAAAAAAATGTACAGTGTATAGTAAGGATTTTGGAGCCTTCCATGGCTCATCTTCCAACTGCCACAGCGGCCCAACTAGGCGTACCTACGACCTGTGCGCACCTGTGGTTATGTGTTGAGATGTGTATTAACGAAGTCCAAAGACTGGAGTGGATCCGACGACATCGAATTTTTCACCTAAAAAAATGTACAGTGTATAGTAAGGATTTTGGAGCCTTCCATGGCTCATCTTCCAACTGCCACAGCGGCCCAACTAGGTGTACCTACTACCTGTGCGCACCTGTGGTTATGTGTTGAGATGTGTATTAACGAAATCCAAAGACTGGAGTGGATCCGACGACATCGAATTTTTCACCTAAAAAAATGTACAGTGTATAGTAAGGATTTTGGAGCCTTCCATGGCTCATCTTCCAACTGCCACAGCGGCCCAACTAGGCGTACCTACGACCTGTGCGCACCTGTGGTTATGTGTTGAGATGTCTATTAACGAAATCCAAAGACTGGAGTGGATCCGACGACATCGAATTTTTCACCTAAAAAATGTACAGTGTATAGTAAGGATTTTGGAGCCTTCCATGGCTCATCTTCCAACTGCCACAGCGGCCCAACTAATTGTACCTACGACCTGTGCGCACCTGTGGTTATGTGTTGAGATGTGTATTAACGAAATCCAAAGACTGGAGTGGATCCGACGACATCGAATTTTTCACCTAAAAAAATGTACAGTAAGGATTTTGGAGCCTTCCATGGCTCATCTTCCAACTGCCATAGCGGCCCAACTAGGCGTACCTACGACCTGTGCGCACCTGTGGTTATGTGTTGAGATGTCTATTAACGAAATCCAAAGACTGGAGTGGATCCGACGACATCGAATTTTTCACCTAAAAAATGTACAGTGTATAGTAAGGATTTTGGAGCCTTCCATGGCTCATCTTCCAGCTGCCACAGCGGCCCAACTAGGCGTACCTACGACCTGTGCGCACCTGTCTGTAGTTATGTGTTGAGATGTCTATTAACGAAATCCAAAGACTGGAGTGGATCCGACGACATCGAATTTTTCACCTAAAAAAATGTACAGTGTATAGTGAGGATTTTGGAGCCTTCCATGGCTCATCTTCCAACTGCCACAGCGGCCCAACTAGGCGTACCTACGACCTGTGCGCACCTGTGGTTATGTGTTGAAATGTCTATTAACGAAATCCAAAGACTGGAGTGGATCCGACGACATCGAATTTTTCACCTAAAAAATGTACAGTGTATACTAATAATTTTGGAGCCTTCCACGGCTCATCTTCCAACTGCCACAGCGGCCCAACTAGGCGTACCTACGACCTGTGCGCACCTGTGGTTATGTGTTGAGATGTGTACTAACGAAATCCAAAGACTGGAGTGGATCCGACGACATCGAATTTTTCACCTAAAAAAATGTACAGTGTATAGTAAGGATTTTGGAGCCTTTCCATGGCTCTTCTTCCAACTGCCACAGCGGCCCAACTAGGCGTACCTACGACCTGTGCGCACCTGTGGTTATGTGTTGAGATGTGTATTAACGAAATCCAAAGACTGGAGTGGATCCGACGACATCGAATTTTTCACCTAAAAAAATGTACAGTGTATAGTAAGGATTTTGGAGCCTTTCCATGGCTCTTCTTCCAACTGCCACAGCGGCCCAACTAGGCGTACCTACGACCTGTGCGCACCTGTGGTTATGTGTTGAGATGTGTATTAACGAAATCCAAAGACTGGAGTGGATCCGACGACATCGAATTTTTCACCTAAAAAAATGTACAGTGTATAGTAAGGATTTTGGAGCCTTTCCATTGCTCATCTTCCAACTGCCACAGCGGCCCAACTAGGCGTACCTAAGACCTGTGCGCACCTGTGGTTATGTGTTGAGATGTGTATTAACGAAATCCAAGGACTGGAGTGGATCCGACGACATCGAATTTTTCACCTAAAAAAATGAGCATTGTAAGGATTTTAGCGCCTTTCCATGGCTCTTCTTCCAACTGCCACAGCGGCCCAACTAGGCGTACCTACGACCTGTGCGCACCTGTGGTTATATGTTAAGATGTGTATTATCGAAATCCAAAGACTGGAGTGGATCCGACGACATCGAATTTTTCATCTAAAAAAATGTACAGTGTATAGTAAGGATTTTGGAGCCTTTCCATGGCTCAACTTCCAACTGCCACAGCGGTCCAACTAGGCGTACCTACGACCTGTGCGCACCTGTGGTTATGTGTTGAGATGTCTATTAACGAAATCCAACGACTGGAGTGGATCCGACGACATCGAATTTTTCACCTAAAAAAATTTACAGTGGAAGGATTTTGGAGCCTTTCCATGGCTCATCTTCCAACTGCCACAGCGGCCCAACTAGGCGTACCTACGACCTCTGCGCAACTGTGGTTATGTGTTGAGATGTGTATTAACGAAATCCAAAGACTGGAGTGGATCCGACGACATCGAATTTTTCACCTAAAAAAATGTACATTGTAAGGATTTTAGCGCCTTTCCATGGCTCTTCTTCCAACTGCCACAGCGGCCCAACTAGGCGTACCTACGACCTGTGCGCACCTGTGGTTATGTGTTGAGATGTCTATTAACGAAATCCAAAGACGGGAGTGGATCCGACGACATCGAATTTTTCACCTAAAAAAATTTACAGTGTATAGTAAGGATTTTGGAGCCTTTCCATGGCTCATCTTCCAACTGCCACAGCGGCCCAACTAGGCGTACCTACGACCTGTGCGCACCTGTGGTTATGTGTTGAGATGTGTATCAACGAAATCCAAAGACTGGAGTGGATCCGACGACATCGAATTTTTCACCTAAAAAAATGTACAGTGTATAGTAAGGATTTTGGAGCCTTTCCATGGCTCATCTTCCAACTGCCACAGCGGCCCAACTAGGCGTACCTACGACCTGTGCGCACCTGTGGTTATATGTTGAGATGTGTAGTATCGAAATCCAAAGACTGGAGTGGATCCGACGACATCGAATTTTTCACCTAAAAAAATGTACAGTGTATAGTAAGGATTTTGGAGCCTTTCCATGGCTCATCTTCCAACTGCCACAGCGGCCCAACTAGGCGTACCTACGACTTGTGCGCACCTGTGGTTATGTGTTGAGATGTGTATTAACGAAATCCAAAGACTGGAGTGGATCCGACGACATCGAATTTTTCACCTAAAAAAATGTACAGTGTATAGTAAGGATTTTGGGGCCTTTCCATGGCTCATCTTCCAACTGCCACATCGGCCCAACTAGGCGTACCTACGACCTGTGCGCACCTGTGGTTATGTGTTGAGATGTCTATTAACGAAATCCAAAGACTGGAGTGGATCCGACCACATCGAATTTTTCACCTAAAAAAATGTACAGTGTATAAAAAGGATTTCGGAGCCTTTCCATGGCTCTTCTTCCAACTGCCACAGCGGCCCAACTAGGCGTACCTACGACCTGTGCGCACCTGTGGTTATGTGTTGAGATGTGTATTAACGAAATCCAAAGACTGGAGTGGATCCGACGACATCGAATTTTTCACCTAAAAAAATGTACAGTGTATAGTAAGGATTTTGGAGCCTTCCATGGCTCATCTTCCAACTGCCATAGCGGCCCCACTAGGCGTACCTACGACCTGAGCGCACCTGTGGTTATGTGTTGAGATGTCTATTAACGAAATCCAAAGACTGGAGTGGATCCGACGACATCGAATTTTTCACCTAAAAAAATGTACAGTGTATAGTAAGGATTTTGGAGCCTTTCCATGGCTCATCTTCCAACTGCCACAGCGGCCCAACTAGGCGTACCTACGACCTGTGCGCACCTGTGGTTATATGTTGAGATGTGTAGTATCGAAATCCAAAGACTGGAGTGGATCCGACGACATCGAATTTTTCACCTAAAAAAATGTACAGTGTATAGTAAGGATTTTGGGGCCTTTCCATGGCTCATCTTCCAACTGCCACATCGGCCCAACTAGGCGTACCTACGACCTGTGCGCACCTGTGGTTATGTGTTGAGATGTCTATTAACGAAATCCAAAGACTGGAGTGGATCCGACGACATCGAATTTTTCACCTAAAAAAATGTACAGTGTATAGTAAGGATTTTGGAGCCTTTCCATGGCTCATCTCCCAACTGCCACAGCGGCTCAACTAGGCGTACCTACGACCTGTGCGCACCTGTGGTTATGTGTTGAGATGTCTATTAACGAAATCCAAAGACTGGAGTGGATCCGACCACATCGAATTTTTCACCTAAAAAAATGTACAGTGTATAAAAAGGATTTCGGAGCCTTTCCATGGCTCTTCTTCCAACTGCCACAGCGGCCCAACTAGGCGTACCTACGACCTGTGCGCACCTGTGGTTATGTGTTGAGATGTGTATTAACGAAATCCAAAGACTGGAGTGGATCCGATGACATCGAATTTTTCTCCTAAAAAAATGTACAGTGTATAGTAAGGATTTTGGAGCCTTTCCATGGCTCATCTTCCAACTGCCACAGCGGCCCAACTAGGCGTACCTACGGCCTGTGCGCAACTGTGGTTATGTGTTGAGATGTGTATTAACGAAATCCAAAGACGAATTTTTCACCTAAAAAAGCGTACAGTGTATAGTAAGGATTTTGGAGCCTTTCCATGGCTCATCTTCCAACTGCCACAGCGGCCCAACTAGGCGTACCTACGACCTGTGCGCACCTGTGGTTATATGTTGAGATGTGTAGTATCGAAATCCAAAGACTGGAGTGGATCCGACGACATCGAATTTTTCACCTAAAAAAATGTACAGTGTATAGTAAGGATTTTGGAGCCTTTCCATGGCTCATCTTCCAACTGCCACAGCGGCCCAACTAGGCGTACCTACGACTTGTGCGCACCTGTGGTTATGTGTTGAGATGTGTATTAACGAAATCCAAAGACTGGAGTGGATCCGACGACATCGAATTTTTCACCTAAAAAAATGTACAGTGTATAGTAAGGATTTTGGAGCCTTTCCATGGCTCATCTTCCAACTGCCACAGCGGCCCAACTAGGCGTACCTACGACCTGTGCGCACCTGTGGTTATGTGTTGAGATGTCTATTAACGAAATCCAAAGACTGGAGTGGATCCGACGACATCGAATTTTTCACCTAAAAAAATGTACAGTGTATAGTAATTATTTTGGAGCCTTTCCATGGCTCATCTTCCAACTGCCACAGCGGCCCAACTAGGCGTACCTACGGCCTGTGCGCACCTGTGGTTATGTGTTGAGATGTGTATTAACGAAATCCAAAGACTGGAGTGGATCCGACGACATCGAATTTTTCACCTAAAAAAATGTACAGTGTATAGTAAGAATTTTGGAGCCTTCCATGGCTCATCTTCCAATTGCCATAGCGGCCCCACTAGGCGTACCTACGACCTGTGCGCACCTGTGGTTATGTGTTGAGATGTGTATTAACGAAATCCAAAGACTGGAGTGGATCCGACGACATCGAATTTTTCACCTAAAAAAATGTACAGTGTATAGTAAGGATTTTAGAGCCTTTCCATGGCTCTTCTTCCAACTGCCACAGCGGCCCAACTAGGCGTACCTACGACCTGTGCGCACCTGTGGTTATGTGTTGAGATGTGTATTAACGAAATCCAAAGACTGGAGTGGATCCGACGACATCGAATTTTTCACCTAAAAAAATGTACAGTGTATAGTAATTATTTTGGAGCCTTTCCATGGCTCATCTTCCAACTGCCACAGCGGCCCAACTAGGCGTACCTACGGCCTGTGCGCACCTGTGGTTATGTGTTGAGATGTGTATTAACGAAATCCAAAGACGAATTTTTCACCTAAAAAAACGTACAGTGTATAGTAAGGATTTTGGAGCCTTCCATGGCTCATCTTCCAACTGCCACAGCGGCCCAACTAGGCGTACCTACGACCTGTGCGCACCTGTGGTTATGTGTTGAGATGTCTATTTACGAAATCCAAAGACTGGAGTGGATCCGACGACATCGAATTTTTCACCTAAAAAAATGTACAGTGTATAGTAAGGATTTTAGAGCCTTTCCATGGCTCTTCTTCCAACTGCCACAGCGGCCCAACTAGGCGTACCTACGACCTGTGCGCACCTGTGGTTATGTGTTGAGATGTCTATTAACGAAATCCAAAGACTGGAGTGGATCCGACGACATCGAATTTTTCACCTAAAAAAATGTACAGTGTATAGTAAGGATTTTGGAGGCTTCCATGGCTCATCTTCCAACTGCCACAGCGGCCCAACTAGGCGTACCTACGACCTGTGCGCACCTGTGGTTATGTGTTGAGATGTGTATTAACAAAATCCAAAGACTGGAGTGAATCCAACGACATCGAATTTTTCACCTAAAAAAATGTACAGTGTATAGTAAGGATTTTGGAGCCTTCCATGGCTCATCTTCCAACTGCCACAGCGGCCCAACTAGGCGTACCTACGACCTGTGCGCACCTGTGGTTATGTGTTGAGATGTCTATTAACAAAATCCAAAGACTGGAGTGGATCCGACGACATCGAATTTTTCACCTAAAAAAATGTACAGTGTATAGTAAGGATTTTGGAGCCTTCCATGGCTCATCTTCCAACTGCCACAGCGGCCCAACTAGGCGTACCTACGACCTGTGCGCACCTGTGGTTATGTGTTGAGGTGTGTATTAACGAAATCCAAAGACTGGAGTGAATCCAACGACATCGAATTTTTCACCTAAAAAAATGTACAGTGTATAGTAAGGATTTTGGAGCCTTCCATGGCTCATCTTCCAACTGCCACAGCGGCCCAACTAGGCGTACCTACGACCTGTGCGCACCTGTGGTTATGTGTTCAGATGTCTATTAACGAAATCCAAAGACTGGAGTGGACCCGACGACATCGAATTTTTCACCTAAAAAAATGTACAGTGTATAGTAAGGATTTTGGAGCCTTCCATGGCTCATCTTCCGACTGCCACAGCGGCCCAACTAGGCGTACCTACGACCTGTGCGCACCTGTGGTTATGTGTTGAGATGTGTATTAACGAAATCCAAAGACTGGAGTGAATCCAACGACATCGAATTTTTCACCTAAAAAAATGTACAGTGTATAGTAAGGATTTTGGAGCCTTCCATGGCTCATCTTCCAACTGCCACAGCGGCCCAACTAGGCGTACCTACGGCCTGTGCGCACCTGTGGTTATGTGTTGAGATGTCTATTAACGAAATCCAAAGACTGGAGTGGATCCGACGACATCGAATTTTTCACCTAAAAAAATGTACAGTGTATAGTAAGGATTTTGGAGCCTTCCATGGCTCATCTTCCAACTGCCACAGCGGCCCAACTAGGCGTACCTACGACCTGTGCGCACCTGTGGTTATGTGTTGAGGTGTGTATTAACGAAATCCAAAGACTGGAGTGAATCCAACGACATCGAATTTTTCACCTAAAAAAATGTACAGTGTATAGTAAGGATTTTGGAGCCTTCCATGGCTCATCTTCCAACTGCCACAGCGGCCCAACTAGGCGTACCTACGACCTGTGCGCACCTGTGGTTATGTGTTGAGATGTCTATTTACGAAATCCAAAGACTGGAGTGGATCCGACGACATCGAATTTTTCACCTAAAAAAATGTACAGTGTATAGTAAGGATTTTGGAGCCTTCCATGGCTCATCTTACAACTGCCACAGCGGCCCAACTAGGCGTACCTACGACCTGTGCGCACCTGTGGTTATGTGTTGAGATGTGTATTAACGAAATCCAAAGACTGGAGTGAATCCAACGACATCGAATTTTTCACCTAAAAAAATGTACAGTGTATAGTAAGGATTTTGGAGCCTTCCATGGCTCATCTTCCAACTGCCACAGCGGCCCAACTAGGCGTACCTACGACCTGTGCGCACCTGTGGTTATGTGTTGAGATGTCTATTTACGAAATCCAAAGACTGGAGTGGATCCGACGACATCGAATTTTTCACCTAAAAAAATGTACAGTGTATAGTAAGGATTTTGGAGCCTTCCATGGCTCATCTTCCAACTGCCACAGCGGCCCAACTAGGCGTACCTACGACCTGTGTGCACCTGTGGTTATGTGTTGAGGTGTGTATTAACGAAATCCAAAGACTGGAGTGAATCCAACGACATCGAATTTTTCACCTAAAAAAATGTACAGTGTATAGTAAGGATTTTGGAGCCTTCCATGGCTCATCTTACAACTGCCACAGCGGCCCAACTAGGCGTACCTACGACCTGTGCGCACCTGTGGTTATGTGTTGAGATGTGTATTAACGAAATCCAAAGACTGGAGTGAATCCAACGACATCGAATTTTTCACCTAAAAAAATGTACAGTGTATAGTAAGGATTTTGGAGCCTTCCATGGCTCATCTTCCAACTGCCACAGCGGCCCAACTAGGCGTACCTACGACCTGTGCGCACCTGTGGTTATGTGTTGAGATGTGTATTAACGAAATCCAAAGACTGGAGTGAATCCAACGACATCGAATTTTTCACCTCTCTTCTTCCAACTGCCACAGCGGACCAACTAGGCGTACCTACGACCTGGGCGCACCTGTGGTTATGTGTTGAGATGTGTATTAATGAAATCCAAAGACTGGAGTGAATCCAACGACATCGAATTTTTCACCTAAAAAAATGTACAGTATATACTAAGGATTTTGGAGCCTTCCATGGCTCATCTTCCGACTGCCACAGCGGCCCAACTAGGCGTACCTACGACCTGTGCGCACCTGTGGTTATGTGTTGAGATGTGTATTAACGAAATCCAAAGACTGGAGTGAATCCAACGACATCGAATTTTTCACCTAAAAAAATGTACAGTGTATAGTAAGGATTTTGGAGCCTTAAATGGCTCATCTTCCAACTGCCACAGCGGCCCAACTAGGCGTACCTACGACCTGTGCGCACCTGTGGTTATGTGTTGAGATGTCTATTTACGAAATCCAAAGACTGGAGTGGATCCGACGACATCGAATTTTTCACCTAAAAAAATGTACAGTGTATAGTAAGGATTTTGGAGCCTTCCATGGCTCATCTTACAACTGCCACAGCGGCCCAACTAGGCGTACCTACGACCTGTGCGCACCTGTGGTTATGTGTTGAGATGTGTATTAACGAAATCCAAAGACTGGAGTGAATCCAACGACATCGAATTTTTCACCTAAAAAAATGTACAGTGTATAGTAAGGATTTTGGAGCCTTCCATGGCTCATCTTCCAACTGCCACAGCGGCCCAACTAGGCGTACCTACGACCTGTGCGCACCTGTGGTTATGTGTTCAGATGTCTATTAACGAAATCCAAAGACTGGAGTGGATCCGACGACATCGAATTTTTCACCTAAAAAAATGTACAGTATATACTAAGGATTTTGGAGCCTTCCATGGCTCATCTTCCGACTGCCACAGCGGCCCAACTAGGCGTACCTACGACCTGTGCGCACCTGTGGTTATGTGTTGAGATGTGTATTAACGAAATCCAAAGACTGGAGTGAATCCAACGACATCGAATTTTTCACCTCTCTTCTTCCAACTGCCACAGCGGACCAACTAGGCGTACCTACGACCTGGGCGCACCTGTGGTTATGTGTTGAGATGTCTATTAACGAAATCCAAAGACTGGAGTGGATCCGAAGACATCGAATTTTTCACCTAAAAAAATGTACAGTGTATAGTAAGGATTTTGGAGCCTTTCCATGGCTCATCTTCCAACTGCCACAGCGGCCCAACTAGGCGTACCTACGACCTGTGCGCACCTGTGGTTATGTGTTGAGATGTCTATTTACGAAATCCAAAGACTGGAGTGGATCCGACGACATCGAATTTTTCACCTAAAAAAATGTACAGTGTATAGTAAGGATTTTAGAGCCTTTCCATGGCTCTTCTTCCAACTGCCACAGCGGACCAACTAGGCGTACCTACGACCTGGGCGCACCTGTGGTTATGTGTTGAGATGTGTATTAATGAAATCCAAAGACTGGAGTGAATCCAACGACATCGAATTTTTCACCTAAAAAAATGTACAGTATATACTAAGGATTTTGGAGCCTTCCATGGCTCATCTTCCGACTGCCACAGCGGCCCAACTAGGCGTACCTACGACCTGTGCGCACCTGTGGTTATGTGTTGAGATGTGTATTAACGAAATCCAAAGACTGGAGTGAATCCAACGACATCGAATTTTTCACCTAAAAAAATGTACAGTGTATAGTAAGGATTTTGGAGCCTTAAATGGCTCATCTTCCAACTGCCACAGCGGCCCAACTAGGCGTACCTACGACCTGTGCGCACCTGTGGTTATGTGTTGAGATGTCTATTTACGAAATCCAAAGACTGGAGTGGATCCGACGACATCGAATTTTTCACCTAAAAAAATGTACAGTGTATAGTAAGGATTTTAGAGCCTTTCCATGGCTCTTCTTCCAACTGCCACAGCGGACCAACTAGGCGTACCTACGACCTGTGCGCACCTGTGGTTATGTGTTGAGATGTCTATTAACGAAATCCAAAGACTGGAGTGGATCCGACGACATCGAATTTTTCACCTAAAAAAATTTACAGTTTATAGTACTATTTTGGAGCCTTTCCATGGCTCATCTTCCGACTGCTACAGCGGCCCAACTAGGCGTACCAACGACCTGTGCGCACCTGTGGTTATGTGTTGAGATGTGTATTAACAAAATCCAAAGACTGGAGTGGATCCGACGACATCGAATTTTTCACCTAAAAAAATGTACAGTGTATAGTAAGGATTTTAGAGCCTTTCCATAGCTCTTCTTCCAACTGCCACAGCGGACCAACTAGGCGTACCTACGACCTGGGCGCACCTGTGGTTATGTGTTGAGATGTGTATTAACGAAATCCAAACACTGGAGTGGATCCGAAGACATCGAATTTTTCACCTAAAAAAATGTACAGTGTATAGTAAGGATTTTGGAGCCTTCCATGGCTCATCTTCCAACTGCCATAGCGGCCCAACTAGGCGTACCTACGACCTGTGCGCACCTGTGGTTATGTGTTGAGATGTCTATTAACGAAATCCAAAGACTGGAGTGGATCCGACGACATCGAATTTTTCACCTAAAAAAATGTACAGTGCACAGTAAGGATTTTGGAGCCTTCCATGGCTCATCTTCCAACTGCCACAGCGGCCCAACTAGGCGTACCTACGACCTGTGCGCACCTGTGGTTATGTGTTGAGATGTGTATTAACGAAATCCAAAGACTGGAGTGGATCCGACGACATCGAATTTTTCACCTAAAAAAATGTACAGTGTATAGTAAGGATTTTGGAGCCTTCCATGGCTCATCTTCCAACTGCCATAGCGGCCCAACTAGGCGTACCTACGACCTGTGCGCACCTGTGGTTATGTGTTGAGATGTCTATTAACGAAATCCAAAGACTGGAGTGGATCCGACGACATCGAATTTTTCACCTATAAAAATGTACAGTGTATAGTAAGGATTTTGGAGCCTTTCCATGGCTCATCTTCCAACTGTCACAGCGGCCCAACTAGGCGTACCTACGACCTGTGCGCACCTGTGGTTATGTGTTGAGATGTGTATTAACGAAATCCAAAGACTGGAGTGGATCCGACGACATCGAATTTTTCACCTAAAAAAATGTACAGTGTATAGTAAGGATTTTAGAGCCTTTCCATAGCTCTTCTTCCAACTGCCACAGCGGACCAACTAGGCGTACCTACGACCTGGGCGCACCTGTGGTTATGTGTTGAGATGTGTATTAACGAAATCCAAACACTGGAGTGGATCCGAAGACATCGAATTTTTCACCTAAAAAAATGTACAGTGCACAGTAAGGATTTTGGAGCCTTCCATGGCTCATCTTCCAACTGCCACAGCGGCCCAACTAGGCGTACCTACGACCTGTGCGCACCTGTGGTTATGTGTTGAGATGTCTATTTACGAAATCCAAAGACTGGAGTGGATCCGACGACATCGAATTTTTCACCTAAAAAAATGTACAGTTTATAGTACTATTTTGGAGCCTTTCCATGGCTCATCTTCAGACTGCCAAAGCGGCCCAACTAAGCGTAGAAACTAAATGCGGTTTCCCCTACCCAATCCGCATTTATTTTCTGGACCGCAGCTAGTATCCAGAAACTAAATGCGGTTTCCCCTACCCAATCCCCTACCCAATCCGCATTTAGTTTCTCGACAGCAGCTAGTGTCCAGAAACTAAATGCGGTTTCCCCTACCCAATCCGCATTTATTTTCTGGACAGCAGCTAGTGTCCAGAAACTAAATGCGGTTTCCCCTACCCAATCCGCATTCAGTTTCTGGACAGCAGCTAGTGTCCAGAAACTAAATGCGGTTTCCCCTACCCAATCCGCATTTATTTTCTGGACAGCAGCTAGTGTCCAGAAACTAAATGGGGTTTCCCCTACCCAATCCCCTACCCAATCCGCATTTAGTTTCTGGACAGCAGCTAGTGTCCAGAAACTAAATGCGGTTTCCCCTACCCAATCCGCAATTATTTTCTGGACACTAGCCGGTGTCCAGAAACTAAATGCGGTTTCCCCTACCCAATCCGCATTTAGTTTCTGGACAGCAGCTAGTGTCCAGAAACTAAATGCGCTTTCCCCTACCCAATCCGCATTTAGTTTCTGGACAGCAGCTAGTGTCCAGAAACTAAATGCGCTTTCCCCTACCCAATCCGCATTTAGTTTCTGGACAGCAGCTAGTGTCCAGAAACTAAATGCGGTTTCCCCTACCCAATCCGCAATTATTTTCTGGACACTAGCCGGTGTCCAGAAACTAAATGCGGTTTCCCCTACCCAATCCGCATTTAGTTTCTGGACAGCAGCTAGTGTCCAGAAACTAAATGCGCTTTCCCCTACC
Source organism: Eristalis pertinax (assembly GCA_907269125.1). NCBI lineage: Eukaryota > Metazoa > Arthropoda > Insecta > Diptera > Syrphidae > Eristalis > Eristalis pertinax. The sequence continues at coordinate 10,082 of CAJSMF010000218.1, read as the reverse complement.
CAATCCGCATTTAGTTTCTGGACAGCAGCTAGTGTCCAGAAACTAAATGCGCTTTCCCCTACCCAATCCGCATTTAGTTTCTGGACAGCAGCTAGTGTCGAGAAACTAAATGCGGTTTCCCCTACCCAATCCGCATTTATTTTCTGGACAGCAGCTAGTGTCCAGAAACTAAATGCGGTTTCCCCTACCCAATCCGCATTTAGTTTCTGGACAGCAGTGTCCCCTACCCAATCCGCATTTAGTTTCTGGACAGCATCTAGTGTCCACAAACTAAATGCGGTTTCCCCTACCCAATCCGCACTTATTTTCTGGACACTAGCCGGTGTCCAGAAACTAAATGCGGTTTCCCCTACCCAATCCGCATTTAGTTTCTCGACAGCGGCTAGTGTCCAGAAACTAAATGCGGTTTCCCCTACCCAATCCGCATTTAGTTTCTGGACAGCAGTGTCCCCTACCCAATCCGCATTTAGTTTCTGGACAGCATCTAGTGTCCACAAACTAAATGCGGTTGCCCCTACCCAATCCGCATTTATTTTCTGGACACTAGCCGGTGTCCAGAAACTAAATGCGGTTTCCCCTACCCAATCCGCATTTAGTTTCTGGACAGCAGCTAATGTCCAGAAACTAAATGCGGTTTCCCCTACCCAATCCGCATTTAGTTTCTGGACACTAGCCGGTGTCCAGAAACTAAATGCGGTTTCCCCTACCCAATCCGCATTTAGTTTCTGGACAGCAGCTAGTGTCCAGAAACTAAATGCGGTTTCCCCTACCCAATCCGCATTTAGTTTCTGGACAGCAGCTAGTGTCCAGAAACTAAATGCGGTTTCCCATACCCAATCCGCATTTATTTTCTGGACAGCAGCTAGTGTCCAGAAACTAAATGGGGTTTCCCCTACCCAATCCCCTACCCAATCCGCATTTAGTTTCTGGACAGCAGCTAGTGTCCAGAAACTAAATGCGGTTTCCCCTACCCAATCCGCAATTATTTTCTGGACACTAGCCGGTGTCCAGAAACTAAATGCGGTTTCCCCTACTCAATCCGCATTTAGTTTCTGGACACTAGCTGCTGTCCAGAAAATAAATGCGGATTGGGTAGGGGAAACCGCATTTAGTTTCTGGACACTAGCTGCTGTCCAGAAACTAAATGCGGATTGGTGTCCAGAAACTAAATGCGCTTTCCCCTACCCAATCCGCATTTAGTTTCTGGACAGCAGCTAGTGTCCAGAAACTAAATGCGGTTTCCCCTACCCAATCCGCATTTAGTTTCTGGACAGCAGCTAGTGTCCAGAAACTAAATGCGCTTTGCCCTACCCAATCCGCATTTAGTTTCTGGACAGCAGCTAGTGTCCAGAAACTAAATGCGGTTTCCCCTACCCAATCCGCAATTATTTTCTGGACACTAGCCGGTGTCCAGAAACTAAATGCGGTTTCCCCTACCCAATCCGCATTTAGTTTCTGGACAGCAGCTAGTGTCCAGAAACTAAATGCGCTTTGCCCTACCCAATCCGCATTTAGTTTCTGGACAGCAGCTAGTGTCCAGAAACTAAATGCGCTTTCCCCTACCCAATCCGCATTTAGTTTCTGGACACTAGCCGGTGTCCAGAAACTAAATGCGGTTTCCCCTACCCAATCCGCATTTAGTTTCTGGACAGCAGCTAGTGTCCAGAAACTAAATGCGCTTTCCCCTACCCAATCCGCATTTAGTTTCTGGACAGCAGCTAGTGTCCAGAAACTAAATGCGGTTTCCCCTACCCAATCCGCATTTAGTTTCTGGACAGCAGCTAGTGTCCAGAAACTAAATGCGGTTTCCCCTACCCAATCCGCATTTAGTTTCTGGACAGCAGTGTCCCCTACCCAATCCGCATTTAGTTTCTGGACAGCATCTAGTGTCCACAAACTAAATGCGGTTTCCCCTACCCAATCCGCATTTATTTTCTGGACACTAGCCGGTGTCCAGAAACTAAATGCGGTTTCCCCTACCCAATCCGCATTTAGTTTCTCGACAGCGGCTAGTGTCCAGAAACTAAATGCGGTTTCCCCTACCCAATCCGCATTTAGTTTCTGGACAGCAGTGTCCCCTACCCAATCCGCATTTAGTTTCTGGACAGCATCTAGTGTCCACAAACTAAATGCGGTTGCCCCTACCCAATCCGCATTTATTTTCTGGACACTAGCCGGTGTCCAGAAACTAAATGCGGTTTCCCCTACCCAATCCACATTTAGTTTCTGGACAGCAGCTAGTGTCCCGAAACTAAATGCGGTTTCCCCTACCCAATCCACATTTAGTTTCTGGACAGCAGCTAGTGTCCAGAAACTAAATGCGGTTTCCCCTACCCAATCCGCATTTATTTTCTGGACACTAGCCGGTGTCCAGAAACTAAATGCGGTTTCCCCTACCCAATCCGCATTTATTTTCTGGACAGCAGCTAGTGTCCAGAAACTAAATGCGGTTTCCCCTACCCAATCCGCATTTAGTTTCTGGACAGCAGTGTCCCCTACCCAATCCGCATTTAGTTTCTGGACAGCATCTAGTGTCCACAAACTAAATGCGGTTTCCCCTACCCAATCCGCACTTATTTTCTGGACACTAGCCGGTGTCCAGAAACTAAATGCGGTTTCCCCTACCCAATCCGCATTTAGTTTCTCGACAGCGGCTAGTGTCCAGAAACTAAATGCGGTTTCCCCTACCCAATCCGCATTTAGTTTCTGGACAGCAGTGTCCCCTACCCAATCCGCATTTAGTTTCTGGACAGCATCTAGTGTCCACAAACTAAATGCGGTTGCCCCTACCCAATCCGCATTTATTTTCTGGACACTAGCCGGTGTCCAGAAACTAAATGCGGTTTCCCCTACCCAATCCGCATTTAGTTTCTGGACAGCAGCTAATGTCCAGAAACTAAATGCGGTTTCCCCTACCCAATCCGCATTTAGTTACTGGACACTAGCCGGTGTCCAGAAACTAAATGCGGTTTCCCCTACCCAATCCGCATTTAGTTTCTGGACAGCAGCTAGTGTCCAGAAACTAAATGCGGTTTCCCCTACCCAATCCGCATTTAGTTTCTGGACAGCAGCTAGTGTCCAGAAACTAAATGCGGTTTCCCATACCCAATCCGCATTTATTTTCTGGACAGCAGCTAGTGTCCAGAAACTAAATGGGGTTTCCCCTACCCAATCCCCTACCCAATCCGCATTTAGTTTCTGGACAGCAGCTAGTGTCCAGAAACTAAATGCGGTTTCCCCTACCCAATCCGCAATCTGAACACTAGCCGGTGTCCAGAAACTAAATGCGGTTTCCCCTACCCAATCCGCATTTAGTTTCTGGACACTAGCTGCTGTCCAGAAAATAAATGCGGATTGGGTAGGGGAAACCGCATTTAGTTTCTGGACACTAGCTGCTGTCCAGAAACTAAATGCGGATTGGTGTCCAGAAACTAAATGCGCTTTCCCCTACCCAATCCGCATTTAGTTTCTGGACAGCAGCTAGTGTCCAGAAACTAAATGCGGTTTCCCCTACCCAATCCGCATTTAGTTTCTGGACAGCAGCTAGTGTCCAGAAACTAAATGCGCTTTGCCCTACCCAATCCGCATTTAGTTTCTGGACAGCAGCTAGTGTCCAGAAACTAAATGCGGTTTCCCCTACCCAATCCGCATTTATTTTCTGGACACTAGCCGGTGTCCAGAAACTAAATGCGGTTTCCCCTACCCAATCCGCATTTAGTTTCTGGACAGCAGCTAGTGTCCAGAAACTAAATGCGCTTTCCCCTACCCAATCCGCATTTAGTTTCTGGACAGCAGCTAGTGTCCAGAAACTAAATGCGCTTTCCCCTACCCAATCCGCATTTAGTTTCTGGACACTAGCCGGTGTCCAGAAACTAAATGCGGTTTCCCCTACCCAATCCGCATTTAGTTTCTGGACAGCAGCTAGTGTCCAGAAACTAAATGCGCTTCCCCTACCCAATCCGCATTTAGTTTCTGGACAGCAGCTAGTGTCCAGAAACTAAATGCGGTTTCCCCTACCCAATCCGCATTTAGTTTCTGGACAGCAGCTAGTGTCCAGAAACTAAATGCGGTTTCCCCTACCCAATCCGCATTTAGTTTCTGGACAGCAGTGTCCCCTACCCAATCCGCATTTAGTTTCTGGACAGCATCTAGTGTCCACAAACTAAATGCGGTTTCCCCTACCCAATCCGCATTTATTTTCTGGACACTAGCCGGTGTCCAGAAACTAAATGCGGTTTCCCCTACCCAATCCGCATTTAGTTTCTCGACAGCGGCTAGTGTCCAGAAACTAAATGCGGTTTCCCCTACCCAATCCGCATTTAGTTTCTGGACAGCAGTGTCCCCTACCCAATCCGCATTTAGTTTCTGGACAGCATCTAGTGTCCACAAACTAAATGCGGTTGCCCCTACCCAATCCGCATTTATTTTCTGGACACTAGCCGGTGTCCAGAAACTAAATGCGGTTTCCCCTACCCAATCCACATTTAGTTTCTGGACAGCAGCTAGTGTCCCGAAACTAAATGCGGTTTCCCCTACCCAATCCACATTTAGTTTCTGGACAGCAGCTAGTGTCCAGAAACTAAATGCGGTTTCCCCTACCCAATCCGCATTTATTTTCTGGACACTAGCCGGTGTCCAGAAACTAAATGCGGTTTCCCCTACCCAATCCGCATTTAGTTTCTGGACAGCAGCTAGTGTCCAGAAACTAAATGCGGTTACCCTACCCAATCCGCATTTATTTTCTGGACACTAGCCGGTGTCCAGAAACTAAATGCGGTTTCCCCTACCCAATCCGCATTTAGTTTCTGGACAGCAGCAGCTAGTGTCCACAAACTAAATGCGGTTTCCCCTACCCAATCCGCATTTATTTTCTGGACACTAGCTGCTGTCCAAAAACTAAATGCGGATTCCGGCTAGTGTCCAGTAACTAAATGCGGATTGGGTAGTGGAAACCGCATTTAGTTTCTGGACACTAGCTGCTGTCCAGAAACTAAATGCGGATTGGGTAGGGGAAACCGCATTTAGTTTCTGGACACTAGCTGCTGTCCAGAAACTAAATGCGGATTGGGTAGGGGAAACCGCATTTAGTTTCTGGACACTAGCTGCTGTCCAGAAACTAAATGCGGATTGGGTAGGGGAAAGCGCATTTAGTTTCTGGACACTAGCTGCTGTCCAGAAACTAAATGCGGATTCCGGCTAGTGTCCAGTAACTAAATGCGGATTGGGTAGGGGAAACCGCATTTAGTTTCTGGACACCGGCTAGTGTCCAGAAAATAAATGCGGATTGGGTAGGGGAAACCGCATTTAGTTTCTGGACACTAGCTGCTGTCCAGAAACTAAATGCGGATTGGGTAGGGGAAACCGCATTTAGTTTCTGGACACCGGCTAGTGTCCAGAAAATAAATGCGGATTGGGTAGGGGAAACCGCATTTAGTTTCTGGACACCAGCTAGTGTCCAGAAAATAAATGCGGATTGGGTAGGGGAAACCGCATTTAGTTTCTGGACACTAGCTGCTGTCCAGAAAATAAATGCGGATTGGTTAGGGGAAACCGCATTTAGTTTCTGGACACTAGCTGCTGTCCAGAAACTAAATGCGGATTGGGTAGGGGAAACCGCATTTAGTTTCTGGACACCAGCTAGTGTCCAGAAAATAAATGCGGATTGGGTAGGGGAAACCGCATTTAGTTTCTGGACACTAGCTGCTGTCCAGAAACTAAATGCGGATTGGGTAGGGGAAACCGCATTTAGTTTCTGGACACTAGCTGCTGTCCAGAAACTAAATGCGGATTGGGTAGGGGAAACCGCATTTAGTTTCTGGACACTAGCTGCTGTCCAGAAACTAAATGCGGATTGGGTAGGGGAAACCGCATTTAGTTTCTGGACACTAGCTTGGGTAGGGGAAACCGCATTTAGTTTCTGGACACCGGCTAGTGTCCAGTAACTAAATGCGGATTGGGTAGGGGAAAGCGCATTTAGTTTCTGGACACTAGCTGCTGTCCAGAAACTAAATGCGGATTGGGTAGGGGAAACCGCATTTAGTTTCTGGACACTAGCTGCTGTCCAGAAACTAAATGCGGATTGGGTAGGGGAAACCGCATTTAGTTTCTGGACACTAGCTGCTGTCCAGAAACTAAATGCGGATTGGGTAGGGGAAACCGCATTTAGTTTCTGGACACTAGCTGCTGTCCAGAAAATAAATGTGGATTGGGCAGGGGAAACCGCATTTAGTTTCTGGACACTAGCTTGGGTAGGGGAAACCGCATTTAGTTTCTGGACACCGGCTAGTGTCCAGTAACTAAATGCGGATTGGGTAGGGGAAAGCGCATTTAGTTTCTGGACACTAGCTGCTGTCCAGAAAATAAATGCGGATTGGTTAGGGGAAACCGCATTTAGTTTCTGGACACTAGCTGCTGTCCAGAAACTAAATGCGGATTGGGTAGGGGAAACCGCATTTAGTTTCTGGACACTAGCTGCTGTCCAGAAAATAAATGCGGATTGGGCAGGGGAAACCGCATTTAGTTTCTGGACACTAGCTGCTGTCCAGAAACTAAATGCGGATTGAGTAGGGGAAAGCGCATTTAGTTTCTGGACACTAGCTGCTGTCCAGAAAATAAATGTGGATTGGGCAGGGGAAACCGCATTTAGTTTCTGGACACTAGCTTGGGTAGGGGAAACCGCATTTAGTTTCTGGACACCGGCTAGTGTCCAGTAACTAAATGCGGATTGGGTAGGGGAAAGCGCATTTAGTTTCTGGACACTAGCTGCTGTCCAGAAACTAAATGCGGATTGGGTAGGGGAAACCGCATTTAGTTTGTGGACACTAGCTGCTGTCCAGAAAATAAATGCGGATTGGGCAGGGGAAACCGCATTTAGTTTGTGGACACTAGCTGCTGTCCAGAAACTAAATGCGGATTGGGTAGGGGAAACCGCATTTAGTTTCTGGACACTAGCTGCTGTCCAGAAACTGAATGCGGATTGTTTAGGGGAAAGCGCATTTAGTTTCTGGACACTAGCTGCTGTCCAGAAACTAAATGCGGATTGGGTAGGGGAAACCGCATTTAGTTTCTGGACACCGGCTAGTGTCCAGAAAATAAATGCGGATTGGGTAGGGGAAACCGCATTTAGTTTCTGGACACTAGCTGCTGTCCAGAAACTGAATGCGGATTGGGTAGGGGAAAGCGCATTTAGTTTCTGGACACTAGCTGCTGTCCAGAAACTAAATGCGGATTGGGTAGGGGAAAGCGCATTTAGTTTCTGGACACTAGCTGCTGTCCAGAAACTAAATGCGGATTGGGGAGGGGAAACCGCATTTAGTTTCTGGACACTAGCTGCTGTCCAGAAACTAAATGCGGATTGGGTAGGGGAAACCGCATTTAGTTTCTGGACACCGGCTAGTGTCCAGAAAATAAATGCGGATTGGGTAGGGGAAACCGCATTTAGTTTCTGGACACTAGCTGCTGTCCAGAAACTAAATGCGGATTGGGTAGGGGAAACCGCATATAGTTTCTGGACACCAGCTAGTGTCCAGAAAATAAATGCGGATTGGGTAGGGGAAACCGCATTTAGTTTCTGGACACTAGCTGCTGTCCAGAAAATAAATGCGGATTGGTTAGGGGAAACCGCATTTAGTTTCTGGACACTAGCTGCTGTCCAGAAACTAAATGCGGATTGGGTAGGGGAAACCGCATATAGTTTCTGGACACCAGCTAGTGTCCAGAAAATAAATGCGGATTGGGTAGGGGAAACCGCATTTAGTTTCTGGACACTAGCTGCTGTCCAGAAAATAAATGCGGATTGGTTAGGGGAAACCGCATTTAGTTTCTGGACACTAGCTGCAGTCCAGAAAATAAATGCGGATTGGGCAGGGGAAACCGCATTTAGTTTCTGGACACTAGCTGCTGTCCAGAAACTAAATGCGGATTGGGTAGGGGAAACCGCATTTAGTTTCTGGACACTAGCTGCTGTCCAGAAAATAAATGTGGATTGGGCAGGGGAAACCGCATTTAGTTTCTGGACACTAGCTTGGGTAGGGGAAACCGCATTTAGTTTCTGGACACCGGCTAGTGTCCAGTAACTAAATGCGGATTGGGTAGGGGAAAGCGCATTTAGTTTCTGGACACTAGCTGCTGTCCAGAAACTAAATGCGGATTGGGTAGGGGAAACCGCATTTAGTTTGTGGACACTAGCTGCTGTCCAGAAAATAAATGCGGATTGGGCAGGGGAAACCGCATTTAGTTTGTGGACACTAGCTGCTGTCCAGAAACTAAATGCGGATTGGGTAGGGGAAACCGCATTTAGTTTCTGGACACTAGCTGCTGTCCAAAAACTAAATGCGGATTCCGGCTAGTGTCCAGTAACTAAATGCGGATTGGGTAGGGGAAACCGCTTTTAGTTTCTGGACACCGGCTAGTGTCCAGAAAATAAATGCGGATTGGGTAGGGGAAACCGCATTTAGTTTCTGGACACTAGCTGGGGTAAACCGCATTTAGTTTCTGGACACCGGCTAGTGTCCAGAAAATAAATGCGGATTGGGTAGGGGAAACCGCATTTAGTTTCTGGACACCGGCTAGTGTCCAGAAATAAATGCGGATTGGGTAGGGGAAACCGCATTTAGTTTCTGGACACTAGCTGCTGTCCAGAGACTAAATGCGGATTGGGTAGGGGAAACCGCATTTAGTTTCTGGACACCGGCTAGTGTCCAGAAAATAAATGCGGATTGGGTAGGGGAAACCGCATTTAGTTTGTGGACACTAGCTGCTGTCCAGAAACTAAATGCGGATTGGTTAGGGGAAACCGCATTTAGTTTCTGGACACTAGCTGCTGTCCAGAAACTAAATGCGGATTGGGTAGGGGAAACCGCATTTAGTTTCTGGACACTAGCTGCTGTCCAGAAACTAAATGCGGATTGGGTAGGGGAAACCGAATTTAGTTTCTGGACACTAGCTGCTGTCCAGAAACTAAATGCGGATTGGGTAGGGGAAACCGCATTTAGTTTGTGGACACTAGCTGCTGTCCAGAAACTAAATGCGGATTGGTTAGGGGAAACCGCATTTAGTTTCTGGACACTAGCCGGTGTCCAGATGCGGATTGGGTAAGGGAAACCGCATTTAGTTTGTGGACACTTGCTGCTGTCCAAAAACTAAATGCGGATTCCGGCTAGTGTCCAGTAACTAAATGCGGATTGGGTAGGGGAAACCGCATTTAGTTTCTGGACACTAGCTGCTGTCCAGAAACTAAATGCGGATTGGGTAGGGGAAACCGCATTTAGTTTGTGGACACTAGCTGCTGTCCAGAAACTAAATGCGGATTGGTTAGGGGAAACCGCATTTAGTTTCTGGACACTAGCTGCTGTCCAGAAACTAAATGCGGATTGGGTAGGGGAAACCGCATTTAGTTTCCTGGACACTAGCTGCTGTCCAGAACTAAATGCGGATTGGGTAGGGGAAACCGAATTTAGTTTCTGGACACTAGCTGCTGTCCAGAAACTAAATGCGGATTGGGTAGGGGAAACCGCATTTAGTTTGTGGACACTAGCTGCTGTCCAAAAACTAAATGCGGATTCCGGCTAGTGTCCAGTAACTAAATGCGGATTGGGTAGGGGAAACCGCATTTAGTTTCTGGACACTAGCTGCTGTCCAGAAACTAAATGCGGATTGCGTAGGGGAAACCGCATTTAGTTTCTGGACTCCGGCTAGTGTCCAGAAAATAAATGCGGATTGGGTAGGGGAAACCGCATTTAGTTTGTGGACACTAGCTGCTGTCCAGAAACTAAATGCGGATTGGGTAGGGAAACCGCATTTAGTTCTGGACACTAGCTGCTGTCCAGAAACTGAATGCGGATTGGGTAGGGGAAGCGCATTTAGTTTCTGGACACTAGCTGCTGTCCAGAAACTAAATGCGAATTGGGTAGGGGAAAGCGCATTTAGTTTCTGGACACTAGCTGCTGTCCAGAACCTAAATGCGGATTGGGTAGGGGAAAGCGCATTTAGTTTCTGGACACTAGCTGCTGTCCAGAAACTAAATGCGGATTGGTTAGGGGAAACCGCATTTAGTTTCTGGACACCGGCTAGTGCGGCTAGTG
>CAJSMF010000217.1:15000-33448 GCA_907269125.1 Eristalis pertinax | reverse complement strand
CTTATTCTTATTCTTATTCTTATTCTTATTCTTATTCTTATTCTTATTCTTATTCTTATTCTTATTCTTATTCTTATTCTTATTCTTATTCTTATTCTTATTCTTATTCTTATTCTTATTCTTATTCTTATTCTTATTCTTATTCTTATTCTTATTCTTATTCTTATTCTTATTCTTATTCTTATTCTTATTCTTATTCTTATTCTTATTCTTATTCTTATTCTTATTCTTATTCTTATTCTTATTCTTATTCTTATTCTTATTCTTATTCTTATTCTTATTCTTATTCTTATTCTTATTCTTATTCTTATTCTTATTCTTATTCTTATTCTTATTCTTATTCTTATTCTTATTCTTATTCTTATTCTTATTCTTATTCTTATTCTTATTCTTATTCTTATTCTTATTCTTATTCTTATTCTTATTCTTATTCTTATTCTTATTCTTATTCTTATTCTTATTCTTATTCTTATTCTTATTCTTATTCTTATTCTTATTCTTATTCTTATTCTTATTCTTATTCTTATTCTTATTCTTATTCTTATTCTTATTCTTATTCTTATTCTTATTCTTATTCTTATTCTTATTCTTATTCTTATTCTTATTCTTATTCTTATTCTTATTCTTATTCTTATTCTTATTCTTATTCTTATTCTTATTCTTATTCTTATTCTTATTCTTATTCTTATTCTTATTCTTATTCTTATTCTTATTCTTATTCTTATTCTTATTCTTATTCTTATTCTTATTCTTATTCTTATTCTTATTCTTATTCTTATTCTTATTCTTATTCTTATTCTTATTCTTATTCTTATTCTTATTCTTATTCTTATTCTTATTCTTATTCTTATTCTTATTCTTATTCTTATTCTTATTCTTATTCTTATTCTTATTCTTATTCTTATTCTTATTCTTATTCTTATTCTTATTCTTATTCTTATTCTTATTCTTATTCTTATTCTTATTCTTATTCTTATTCTTATTCTTATTCTTATTCTTATTCTTATTCTTATTCTTATTCTTATTCTTATTCTTATTCTTATTCTTATTCTTATTCTTATTCTTATTCTTATTCTTATTCTTATTCTTATTCTTATTCTTATTCTTATTCTTATTCTTATTCTTATTCTTATTCTTATTCTTATTCTTATTCTTATTCTTATTCTTATTCTTATTCTTATTCTTATTCTTATTCTTATTCTTATTCTTATTCTTATTCTTATTCTTATTCTTATTCTTATTCTTATTCTTATTCTTATTCTTATTCTTATTCTTATTCTTATTCTTATTCTTATTCTTATTCTTATTCTTATTCTTATTCTTATTCTTATTCTTATTCTTATTCTTATTCTTATTCTTATTCTTATTCTTATTCTTATTCTTATTCTTATTCTTATTCTTATTCTTATTCTTATTCTTATTCTTATTCTTATTCTTATTCTTATTCTTATTCTTATCTTATTCTTATTCTTATTCTTATTCTTATTCTTATTCTTATTCTTATTCTTATTCTTATTCTTTCTTATTCTTATTCTTATTCTTATTCTTATTCTTATTCTTATTCTTATTCTTATTCTTATTCTTATTCTTATTCTTATTCTTATTCTTATTCTTATTCTTATTCTTATTCTTATTCTTATTCTTATTCTTATTCTTATTCTTATTCTTTTTCTTATTCTTATTCTTATTCTTATTCTTATTCTTATTCTTATTCTTATTCTTATTCTTATTCTTATTCTTATTCTTATTCTTATTCTTATTCTTATTCTTATTCTTATTCTTATTCTTATTCTTATTCTTATTCTTATTCTTATTCTTATTCTTATTCTTATTCTTATTCTTATTCTTATTCTTATTCTTATTCTTATTCTTATTCTTATTCTTATTCTTATTCTTATTCTTATTCTTATTCTTATTCTTATTCTTATTCTTATTCTTATTCTTATTCTTATTCTTATTCTTATTCTTATTCTTATTCTTATTCTTATTCTTATTCTTATTCTTATTCTTATTCTTATTCTTATTCTTATTCTTATTCTTATTCTTATTCTTATTCTTATTCTTATTCTTATTCTTATTCTTATTCTTATTCTTATTCTTATTCTTATTCTTATTCTTATTCTTATTCTTATTCTTATTCTTATTCTTATTCTTATTCTTATTCTTATTCTTATTCTTATTCTTATTCTTATTCTTATTCTTATTCTTATTCTTATTCTTATTCTTATTCTTATTCTTATTCTTATTCTTATTCTTATTCTTATTCTTATTCTTATTCTTATTCTTATTCTTATTCTTATTCTTATTCTTATTCTTATTCTTATTCTTATTCTTATTCTTATTCTTATTCTTATTCTTATTCTTATTCTTATTCTTATTCTTATTCTTATTCTTATTCTTATTCTTATTCTTATTCTTATTCTTATTCTTATTCTTATTCTTATTCTTATTCTTATTCTTATTCTTATTCTTATTCTTATTCTTATTCTTATTCTTATTCTTATTCTTATTCTTATTCTTATTCTTATTCTTATTCTTATTCTTATTCTTATTCTTATTCTTATTCTTATTCTTATTCTTATTCTTATTCTTATTCTTATTCTTATTCTTATTCTTATTCTTATTCTTATTCTTATTCTTATTCTTATTCTTATTCTTATTCTTATTCTTATTCTTATTCTTATTCTTATTCTTATTCTTATTCTTATTCTTATTCTTATTCTTATTCTTATTCTTATTCTTATTCTTATTCTTATTCTTATTCTTATTCTTATTCTTATTCTTATTCTTATTCTTATTCTTATTCTTATTCTTATTCTTATTCTTATTCTTATTCTTATTCTTATTCTTATTCTTATTCTTATTCTTATTCTTATTCTTATTCTTATTCTTATTCTTATTCTTATTCTTATTCTTATTCTTATTCTTATTCTTATTCTTATTCTTATTCTTATTCTTATTCTTATTCTTATTCTTATTCTTATTCTTATTCTTATTCTTATCTCTTATTCTTATTCTTATTCTTATTCTTATTCTTATTCTTATTCTTATTCTTATTCTTATTCTTATTCTTATTCTTATTCTTATTCTTATTCTTATTCTTATTCTTATTCTTATTCTTATTCTTATTCTTATTCTTATTCTTATTCTTATTCTTATTCTTATTCTTATTCTTATTCTTATTCTTATTCTTATTCTTATTCTTATTCTTATTCTTATTCTTATTCTTATTCTTATTCTTATTCTTATTCTTATTCTTATTCTTATTCTTATTCTTATTCTTATTCTTATTCTTATTCTTATTCTTATTCTTATTCTTATTCTTATTCTTATTCTTATTCTTATTCTTATTCTTATTCTTATTCTTATTCTTATTCTTATTCTTATTCTTATTCTTATTCTTATTCTTATTCTTATTCTTATTCTTATTCTTATTCTTATTCTTATTCTTATTCTTATTCTTATTCTTATTCTTATTCTTATTCTTATTCTTATTCTTATTCTTATTCTTATTCTTATTCTTATTCTTATTCTTATTCTTATTCTTATTCTTATTCTTATTCTTATTCTTATTCTTATTCTTATTCTTATTCTTATTCTTATTCTTATTCTTATTCTTATTCTTATTCTTATTCTTATTCTTATTCTTATTCTTATTCTTATTCTTATTCTTATTCTTATTCTTATTCTTATTCTTATTCTTATTCTTATTCTTATTCTTATTCTTATTCTTATTCTTATTCTTATTCTTATTCTTATTCTTATTCTTATTCTTATTCTTATTCTTATTCTTATTCTTATTCTTATTCTTATTCTTATTCTTATTCTTATTCTTATTCTTATTCTTATTCTTATTCTTATTCTTATTCTTATTCTTATTCTTATTCTTATTCTTATTCTTATTCTTATTCTTATTCTTTTTCTTATTCTTATTCTTATTCTTATTCTTATTCTTATTCTTATTCTTATTCTTATTCTTATTCTTATTCTTATTCTTATTCTTATTCTTATTCTTATTCTTATTCTTATTCTTATTCTTATTCTTATTCTTATTCTTATTCTTATTCTTATTCTTATTCTTATTCTTATTCTTATTCTTATTCTTATTCTTATTCTTATTCTTATTCTTATTCTTATTCTTATTCTTATTCTTATTCTTATTCTTATTCTTATTCTTATTCTTATTCTTATTCTTATTCTTATTCTTATTCTTATTCTTATTCTTATTCTTATTCTTATTCTTATTCTTATTCTTATTCTTATTCTTATTCTTATTCTTATTCTTATTCTTATTCTTATTCTTATTCTTATTCTTATTCTTATTCTTATTCTTATTCTTATTCTTATTCTTATTCTTATTCTTATTCTTATTCTTATTCTTATTCTTATTCTTATTCTTATTCTTATTCTTATTCTTATTCTTATTCTTATTCTTATTCTTATTCTTATTCTTATTCTTATTCTTATTCTTATTCTTATTCTTATTCTTATTCTTATTCTTATTCTTATTCTTATTCTTATTCTTATTCTTATTCTTATTCTTATTCTTATTCTTATTCTTATTCTTATTCTTATTCTTATTCTTATTCTTATTCTTATTCTTATTCTTATTCTTATTCTTATTCTTATTCTTATTCTTATTCTTATTCTTATTCTTATTCTTATTCTTATTCTTATTCTTATTCTTATTCTTATTCTTATTCTTATTCTTATTCTTATTCTTATTCTTATTCTTATTCTTATTCTTATTCTTATTCTTATTCTTATTCTTATTCTTATTCTTATTCTTATTCTTATTCTTATTCTTATTCTTATTCTTATTCTTATTCTTATTCTTATTCTTATTCTTATTCTTATTCTTATTCTTATTCTTATTCTTATTCTTATTCTTATTCTTATTCTTATTCTTATTCTTATTCTTATTCTTATTCTTATTCTTATTCTTATTCTTATTCTTATTCTTATTCTTATTCTTATTCTTATTCTTATTCTTATTCTTATTCTTATTCTTATTCGTATTCTTATTCTTATTCTTATTCTTATTCTTATTCTTATTCTTATTCTTATTCTTATTCTTATTCTTATTCTTATTCTTATTCTTATTCTTATTCTTATTCTTATTCTTATTCTTATTCTTATTCTTATTCTTATTCTTATTCTTATTCTTATTCTTATTCTTATTCTTATTCTTATTCTTATTCTTATTCTTATTCTTATTCTTATTCTTATTCTTATTCTTATTCTTATTCTTATTCTTATTCTTATTCTTATTCTTATTCTTATTCTTATTCTTATTCTTATTCTTATTCTTATTCTTATTCTTATTCTTATTCTTATTCTTATTCTTATTCTTATTCTTATTCTTATTCTTATTCTTATTCTTATTCTTATTCTTATTCTTATTCTTATTCTTATTCTTATTCTTATTCTTATTCTTATTCTTATTCTTATTCTTATTCTTATTCTTATTTATTCTTATTCTTATTCTTATTCTTATTCTTATTCTTATTCTTATTCTTATTCTTATTCTTATTCTTATTCTTATTTTTTATTCTTATTCTTATTCTTATTCTTATTCTTATTCTTATTCTTATTCTTATTCTTATTCTTATTCTTATTCTTATTCTTATTCTTATTCTTATTCTTATTCTTATTCTTATTCTTATTCTTATTCTTATTCTTATTCTTATTCTTATTCTTATTCTTATTCTTATTCTTATTCTTATTCTTATTCTTATTCTTATTCTTATTCTTATTCTTATTCTTATTCTTATTCTTATTCTTATTCTTATTCTTATTCTTATTCTTATTCTTATTCTTATTCTTATTCTTATTCTTATTCTTATTCTTATTTCTTATTCTTATTCTTATTCTTATTCTTATTCTTATTCTTATTCTTATTCTTTCTTATTCTTATTCTTATTCTTATTCTTATTCTTATTCTTATTCTTATTCTTATTCTTATTCTTATTCTTATTCTTATTCTTATTCTTATTCTTATTCTTATTCTTATTCTTATTCTTATTCTTATTCTTATTCTTATTCTTATTCTTATTCTTATTCTTATTCTTATTCTTATTCTTATTCTTATTCTTATTCTTCTTCTTATTCTTATTCTTATTCTTATCTTTTCTTATTCTTATTCTTCTTCTTATTCTTATTCTTATTCTTATTCTTATTCTTATTCTTATTCTTATTCTTATTCTTATTCTTATTCTTATTCTTATTCTTATTCTTATTCTTATTCTTATTCTTATTCTTATTCTTATTCTTATTCTTATTCTTATTCTTATTCTTATTCTTATTTTTATTCTTATTCTATTCTTATTCTTATTCTTATTCTTATTCTTATTCTTATTCTTATTCTTATTCTTATTCTTATTCTTATTCTTATTCTTATTCTTATTCTTATTCTTATTCTTATTCTTATTCTTATTCTTATTCTATTCTTATTCTTATTCTTATTCTTATTCTTATTCTTATTCTTATTCTTATTCTTATTCTTATTCTTATTCTTATTCTTATTCTTATTCTTATTCTTATTCTTATTCTTATTCTTATTCTTATTCTTATTCTTATTCTTATTCTTATTCTTATTCTTATTCTTATTCTTATTCTTATTCTTATTCTTATTCTTATTCTTATTCTTATCTTATTCTTATTCTTATTCTTATTCTTATTCTTATTCTTATTCTTATTCTTATTCTTATTCTTATTCTTATTCTTATTCTTATTCTTATTCTTATTCTTATTCTTATTCTTATTCTTATCTTATTCTTATTCTTATTCTTATTCTTATTCTTATTCTTATTCTTATTCTTATTCTTATTCTTATTCTTATTCTTATTTCTTATTCTTATTCTTATTCTTATTCTTATTCTTATTCTTATTCTTATTCTTATTCTTATTCTTATTCTTATTCTTATTCTTATTCTTATTCTTATTCTTATTCTTATTCTTATTCTTATTCTTATTCTTATTCTTATTCTTATTCTTATTCTTATTCTTATTCTTATTCTTATTCTTATTCTTATTCTTATTCTTATTCTTATTCTTATTCTTATTCTTATTCTTATTCTTATTCTTATTCTTATTCTTATTCTTATTCTTATTCTATTCTTATTCTTATTCTTATTCTTATTCTTATTCTTATTCTTATTCTTATTCTTATTCTTATTCTTATTCTTATTCTTATTCTTATTCTTATTCTTATTCTTATTCTTATTCTTATTCTTATTTTTATTCTTATTCTTATTCTTATTCTTATTCTATTCTTATTCTTATTCTTATTCTTATTCTTATTCTTATTCTTATTCTTATTCTTATTCTTATTCTTATTCTTATTCTTATTCTTATTCTTATTCTTATTCTTATTCTTATTCTTATTCTTATTCTTATTCTTATTCTTATTCTTATTCTTATTCTTATCTTATTCTTATTCTTATTCTTATTCTTATTCTTATTCTTAATCTTATTCTTATTCTTATTCTTATTCTTATTCTTATTCTTATTCTTATTCTTATCTTATTCTTATTCTTATTCTTATTCTTATTCTTATTCTTATTCTTATTCTTATTCTTATTCTTATTCTTATTCTTATTCTTATTCTTATTCTTATTCTATATCTTATTCTATTCTTATTCTTATTCTTATTCTTATTCTTCTTATTCTTATTCTTATTCTTATTCTTATTCTTATTCTTATTCTTATTCTTATTCTTATTCTTATTCTTATTCTTATTCTTATTCTTATTCTTATTCTTATTCTTATTCTTATTCTTATTCTTATTCTTATTCTTATTCTTATTCTTATTCTTATTCTTATTCTTATTCTTATTCTTATTCTTATTCTTATTCTTATCCTTATTCTTATTCTTATTCTTATTCTTATTCTTATTCTTATTCTTATTCTTATTCTTATTCTTATTCTTATTCTTATTCTTATTCTTATTCTTATTCTTATTCTTATTCTTATTCTTATTCTTATTCTTATTCTTATTCTTATTCTTATTCTTATTCTTATTCTTATTCTTATTCTTATTCTTATTCTTATTCTTATTCTTATTCTTATTCTTATTCTTATTCTTATTCTTATTCTTATCTTATTCTTATTCTTATTCTTATTCTTATTCTTATTCTTATTCTTATTCTTATTCTTATTCTTATTCTTATTCTTATTCTTATTCTTATTCTTATTCTTATTCTTATTCTTATTCTTATTCTTATTCTTATTCTTATTCTTATTCTTATTCTTATTCTTATTCTTATTCTTATTCTTATTCTTATTCTTATTCTTATTCTTATTCTTCTTATTCTTATTCTTATTCTTATTCTTATTCTTATTCTTATTCTTATTCTATTCTTATTCTTATTCTATTCTTATTCTTATTCTTATTCTTATTCTTATTCTTATTCTTATTCTTATTCTTATTCTTATTCTTATTCTTATTCTTATTCTTATTCTTATTCTTATTCTTATTCTTATTCTTATTCTTATTCTTATTCTTATTCTTATTCTTATTCTATTCTTATTCTTATTCTTATTCTTATTCTTATTCTATTCTTATTCTTATTCTTATTCTTATTCTTATTCTTATTTCTTATTCTATTCTTATTCTTATTCTTATTCTTATTCTTATTCTTATTCTTATTCTTATTCTTATTCTTATTCTTATTCTTATTCTATTCTTATTCTTATTCTTATTCTTATTCTTATTCTTATTCTTATTCTTATTCTTATTCTTATTCTTATTCTTATTCTTATTCTTATTCTTATCTTATTCTTATTCTTATTCTTATTCTTATTCTTATTCTTATTCTTATTCTTATTTCTTATTCTTATTCTTATTCTTATTCTTATTCTTATTCTTATTCTTATTCTTATTCTTATTCTTATTCTTATTCTTATTCTTATTCTTATTCTTATTCTTATTCTTATTCTTATTCTTATTCTTTTCTTATTCTTATTCTTATTCTTATTCTTATTCTTATTCTTATTCTTATTCTTATTCTTATTCTTATTCTTATTCTTATTCTTATTCTTATTCTTATTCTTATTCTTATTCTTATTCTTATTCTTATTCTTATTCTTATTCTTATTCTTATTCTTATTCTTATTCTTATTCTTATTCTTATTCTTATTCTTATTCTTATTCTTATTCTTATTCTTATTCTTATTCTTATTCTTATTCTTATTCTTATTCTTATTCTTATTCTTATTCTTATTCTTATTCTTATTCTTATTCTTATTCTTATCTTATTCTTATTCTTATTCTTATTCTTATTCTTATTCTTATTCTTATTCTTATTCTTATTCTTATTCTTATTCTTATTCTTATTCTTATTCTTATTCTTATTCTTATTCTTATTCTTATTCTTATTCTTATTCTTATTCTTATTCTTATTCTTATTCTTATTCTTATTCTTATTCTTATTCTTATTCTTATTCTTATTCTTATTCTTATTCTTATTCTTATTCTTATTCTTATTCTTATTCTTATTCTTATTCTTATTCTTATTCTTATTCTTATTCTTATTCTTATTCTTATTCTTATTCTTATTCTTATTCTTATTCTTATTCTTATTCTTATTCTTATTCTTATTCTTATTCTTATTCTTATTCTTATTCTTATTCTTATTCTTATTCTTATTCTTATTCTTATTCTTATTCTTATTCTTATTCTTATTCTTATTCTTATTCTTATTCTTATTCTTATTCTTATTCTTATTCTTATTCTTATTCTTATTCTTATTCTTATTCTTATTCTTATTCTTATTCTTATTCTTATTCTTATTCTTATTCTTATTCTTATTCTTATTCTTATTCTTATTCTTATTCTTATTCTTATTCTTATTCTTATTCTTATTCTTATTCTTATTATTATTCTTATTCTTATTCTTATTCTTATTCTTATTCTTATTCTTATTCTTATTCTTATTCTTATTCTTATTCTTATTCTTATTCTTATTCTTATTCTTATTCTTATTCTTATTCTTATTCTTATTCTTATTCTTATTCTTATTCTTATTCTTATTCTTATTCTTATTCTTATTCTTATTCTTATTCTTATTCTTATTCTTATTCTTATTCTTATTCTTATTCTTATTCTTATTCTTATTCTTATTCTTATTCTTATTCTTAGTCTTATTCTTATTCTTATTCTTATTCTTATTCTTATTCTTATTCTTATTCTTATTCTTATTCTTATTCTTATTCTTATTCTTATTCTTATTCTTATTCTTATTCTTATTCTTATTCTTATTCTTATTCTTATTCTTATTCTTATTCTTATTCTTATTCTTATTCTTATTCTTATTCTTATTCTTATTCTTATTCTTATTCTTATTCTTATTCTTATTCTTATTCTTATTCTTATTCTTATTCTTATTCTTATTCTTATTCTTATTCTTATTCTTATTCTTATTCTTATTCTTATTCTTATTCTTATTCTTATTCTTATTCTTATTCTTATTCTTATTCTTATTCTTATTCTTATTCTTATTCTTATTCTTATTCTTATTCTTATTCTTATTCTTATTCTTATTCTTATTCTTATTCTTATTCTTATTCTTATTCTTCTTCTTCTTATTCTTATTCTTCTTATTCTTATTCTTATTCTTATTCTTATTCTTATTCTTATTCTTATTCTTATTCTTATTCTTATTCTTATTCTTATTCTTATTCTTATTCTTATTCTTATTCTTATTCTTATTCTTATTCTTATTCTTATTCTTATTCTTATTCTTATTCTTATTCTTATTCTTATTCTTATTCTTATTCTTATTCTTATTCTTATTCTTATTCTTATTCTTATTCTTATTCTTATTCTTATTCTTATTCTTATTCTTATTCTTATTCTTATTCTTATTCTTATTCTTATTCTTATTCTTATTCTTATTCTTATTCTTATTCTTATTCTTATTCTTATTCTTATTCTTATTCTTATTCTTATTCTTATTCTTATTCTTATTCTTATTCTTATTCTTATTCTTATTCTTATTCTTATTCTTATTCTTATTCTTATTCTTATTCTTATTCTTATTCTTATTCTTATTCTTATTCTTATTCTTATTCTTATTCTTATTCTTATTCTTATTCTTATTCTTATTCTTATTCTTATTCTTATTCTTATTCTTATTCTTATTCTTATTCTTATTCTTATTCTTATTCTTATTCTTATTCTTATTCTTATTCTTATTCTTATTCTTATTCTTATTCTTATTCTTATTCTTATTCTTATTCTTATTCTTATTCTTATTCTTATTCTTATTCTTATTCTTATTCTTATTCTTATTCTTATTCTTATTCTTATTCTTATTCTTATTCTTATTCTTATTCTTATTCTTATTCTTATTCTTATTCTTATTCTTATTCTTATTCTTATTCTTATTCTTATTCTTATTCTTATTCTTATTCTTATTCTTATTCTTATTCTTATTCTTATTCTTATTCTTATTCTTATTCTTATTCTTATTCTTATTCTTATTCTTATTCTTATTCTTATTCTTATTCTTATTCTTATTCTTATTCTTATTCTTATTCTTATTCTTATTCTTATTCTTATTCTTATTCTTATTCTTATTCTTATTCTTATTCTTATTCTTATTCTTATTCTTATTCTTATTCTTATTCTTATTCTTATTCTTATTCTTATTCTTATTCTTATTCTTATTCTTATTCTTATTCTTATTCTTATTCTTATTCTTATTCTTATTCTTATTCTTATTCTTATTCTTATTCTTATTCTTATTCTTATTCTTATTCTTATTCTTATTCTTATTCTTATTCTTATTCTTATTCTTATTCTTATTCTTATTCTTATTCTTATTCTTATTCTTATCTTATTCTTATTCTTATTCTTATTCTTATTCTTATTCTTATTCTTATTCTTATTCTTATTCTTATTCTTATTCTTATTCTTATTCTTATTCTTATTCTTATTCTTATTCTTATTCTTATTCTTATTCTTATTCTTATTCTTATTCTTATTCTTATTCTTATTCTTATTCTTATTCTTATTCTTATTCTTATTCTTATTCTTATTCTTATTCTTATTCTTATTCTTATTCTTATTCTTATTCTTATTCTTATTCTTATTCTTATTCTTATTCTTATTCTTATTCTTATTCTTATTCTTATTCTTATTCTTATTCTTATTCTTATTCTTATTCTTATTCTTATTCTTATTCTTATTCTTATTCTTATTCTTATTCTTATTCTTATTCTTATTCTTATTCTTATTCTTATTCTTATTCTTATTCTTATTCTTATTCTTATTCTTATTCTTATTCTTATTCTTATTCTTATTCTTATTCTTATTCTTATTCTTATTCTTATTCTTATTCTTATTCTTATTCTTATTCTTATTCTTATTCTTATTCTTATTCTTATTCTTATTCTTATTCTTATTCTTATTCTTATTCTTATTCTTATTCTTATTCTTATTCTTATTCTTATTCTTATTCTTATTCTTATTCTTATTCTTATTCTTATTCTTATTCTTATTCTTATTCTTATTCTTATTCTTATTCTTATTCTTATTCTTATTCTTATTCTTATTCTTATTCTTATTCTTATTCTTATTCTTATTCTTATTCTTATTCTTATTCTTATTCTTATTCTTATTCTTATTCTTATTCTTATTCTTATTCTTATTCTTATTCTTATTCTTATTCTTATTCTTATTCTTATTCTTATTCTTATTCTTATTCTTATTCTTATTCTTATTCTTATTCTTATTCTTATTCTTATTCTTATTCTTATTCTTATTCTTATTCTTATGCTTATTCTTATTCTTATTCTTATTCTTATTCTTATTCTTATTCTTATTCTTATTCTTATTCTTATTCTTATTCTTATTCTTATTCTTATTCTTATTCTTATTCTTATTCTTATTCTTATTCTTATTCTTATTCTTATTCTTATTCTTATTCTTATTCTTATTCTTATTCTTATTCTTATTCTTATTCTTATTCTTATTCTTATTCTTATTCTTATTCTTATTCTTATTCTTATTCTTATTCTTATTCTTATTCTTATTCTTATTCTTATTCTTATTCTTATTCTTATTCTTATTCTTATTCTTATTCTTATTCTTATTCTTATTCTTATTCTTATTCTTATTCTTATTCTTATTCTTATTCTTATTCTTATTCTTATTCTTATTCTTATTCTTATTCTTATTCTTATTCTTATTCTTATTCTTATTCTTATTCTTATTCTTATTCTTATTCTTATTCTTATTCTTATTCTTATTCTTATTCTTATTCTTATTCTTATTCTTATTCTTATTCTTATTCTTATTCTTATTCTTATTCTTATTCTTATTCTTATTCTTATTCTTATTCTTATTCTTATTCTTATTCTTATTCTTATTCTTATTCTTATTCTTATTCTTATTCTTATTCTTATTCTTATTCTTATTCTTATTCTTATTCTTATTCTTATTCTTATTCTTATTCTTATTCTTATTCTTATTCTTATTCTTATTCTTATTCTTATTCTTATTCTTATTCTTATTCTTATTCTTATTCTTATTCTTATTCTTATTCTTATTCTTATTCTTATTCTTATTCTTATTCTTATTCTTATTCTTATTCTTATTCTTATTCTTATTCTTATTCTTATTCTTATTCTTATTCTTATTCTTATTCTTATTCTTATTCTTATTCTTATTCTTATTCTTATTCTTATTCTTATTCTTATTCTTATTCTTATTCTTATTCTTATTCTTATTCTTATTCTTATTCTTATTCTTATTCTTATTCTTATTCTTATTCTTATTCTTATTCTTATTCTTATTCTTATTCTTATTCTTATTCTTATTCTTATTCTTATTCTTATTCTTATTCTTATTCTTATTCTTATTCTTATTCTTATTCTTATTCTTATTCTTATTCTTATTCTTATTCTTATTCTTATTCTTATTCTTATTCTTATTCTTATTCTTATTCTTATTCTTATTCTTATTCTTATTCTTATTCTTATTCTTATTCTTATTCTTATTCTTATTCTTATTCTTATTCTTATTCTTATTCTTATTCTTATTCTTATTCTTATTCTTATTCTTATTCTTATTCTTATTCTTATTCTTATTCTTATTCTTATTCTTATTCTTATTCTTATTCTTATTCTTATTCTTATTCTTATTCTTATTCTTATTCTTATTCTTATTCTTATTCTTATTCTTATTCTTATTCTTATTCTTATTCTTATTCTTATTCTTATTCTTATTCTTATTCTTATTCTTATTCTTATTCTTATTCTTATTCTTATTCTTATTCTTATTCTTATTCTTATTCTTATTCTTATTCTTATTCTTATTCTTATTCTTATTCTTATTCTTATTCTTATTCTTATTCTTATTCTTATTCTTATTCTTATTCTTATTCTTATTCTTATTCTTATTCTTATTCTTATTCTTATTCTTATTCTTATTCTTATTCTTATTCTTATTCTTATTCTTATTCTTATTCTTATTCTTATTCTTATTCTTATTCTTATTCTTATTCTTATTCTTATTCTTATTCTTATTCTTATTCTTATTCTTATTCTTATTCTTATTCTTATTCTTATTCTTATTCTTATTCTTATTCTTATTCTTATTCTTATTCTTATTCTTATTCTTATTCTTATTCTTATTCTTATTCTTATTCTTATTCTTATTCTTATTCTTATTCTTATTCTTATTCTTATTCTTATTCTTATTCTTATTCTTATTCTTATTCTTATTCTTATTCTTATTCTTATTCTTATTCTTATTCTTATTCTTATTCTTATTCTTATTCTTATTCTTATTCTTATTCTTATTCTTATTCTTATTCTTATTCTTATTCTTATTCTTATTCTTATTCTTATTCTTATTCTTATTCTTATTCTTATTCTTATTCTTATTCTTATTCTTATTCTTATTCTTATTCTTATTCTTATTCTTATTCTTATTCTTATTCTTATTCTTATTCTTATTCTTATTCTTATTCTTATTCTTATTCTTATTCTTATTCTTATTCTTATTCTTATTCTTATTCTTATTCTTATTCTTATTCTTATTCTTATTCTTATTCTTATTCTTATTCTTATTCTTATTCTTATTCTTATTCTTATTCTTATTCTTATTCTTATTCTTATTCTTATTCTTATTCTTATTCTTATTCTTATTCTTATTCTTATTCTTATTCTTATTCTTATTCTTATTCTTATTCTTATTCTTATTCTTATTCTTATTCTTATTCTTATTCTTATTCTTATTCTTATTCTTATTCTTATTCTTATTCTTATTCTTATTCTTATTCTTATTCTTATTCTTATTCTTATTCTTATTCTTATTCTTATTCTTATTCTTATTCTTATTCTTATTCTTATTCTTATTCTTATTCTTATTCTTATTCTTATTCTTATTCTTATTCTTATTCTTATTCTTATTCTTATTCTTATTCTTATTCTTATTCTTATTCTTATTCTTATTCTTATTCTTATTCTTATTCTTATTCTTATTCTTATTCTTATTCTTATTCTTATTCTTATTCTTATTCTTATTCTTATTCTTATTCTTATTCTTATTCTTATTCTTATTCTTATTCTTATTCTTATTCTTATTCTTATTCTTATTCTTATTCTTATTCTTATTCTTATTCTTATTCTTATTCTTATTCTTATTCTTATTCTTATTCTTATTCTTATTCTTATTCTTATTCTTATTCTTATTCTTATTCTTATTCTTATTCTTATTCTTATTCTTATTCTTATTCTTATTCTTATTCTTATTCTTATTCTTATTCTTATTCTTATTCTTATTCTTATTCTTATTCTTATTCTTATTCTTATTCTTATTCTTATTCTTATTCTTATTCTTATTCTTATTCTTATTCTTATTCTTATTCTTATTCTTATTCTTATTCTTATTCTTATTCTTATTCTTATTCTTATTCTTATTCTTATTCTTATTCTTATTCTTATTCTTATTCTTATTCTTATTCTTATTCTTATTCTTATTCTTATTCTTATTCTTATTCTTATTCTTATTCTTATTCTTATTCTTATTCTTATTCTTATTCTTATTCTTATTCTTATTCTTATTCTTATTCTTATTCTTATTCTTATTCTTATTCTTATTCTTATTCTTATTCTTATTCTTATTCTTATTCTTATTCTTATTCTTATTCTTATTCTTATTCTTATTCTTATTCTTATTCTTATTCTTATTCTTATTCTTATTCTTATTCTTATTCTTATTCTTATTCTTATTCTTATTCTTATTCTTATTCTTATTCTTATTCTTATTCTTATTCTTATTCTTATTCTTATTCTTATTCTTATTCTTATTCTTATTCTTATTCTTATTCTTATTCTTATTCTTATTCTTATTCTTATTCTTATTCTTATTCTTATTCTTATTCTTATTCTTATTCTTATTCTTATTCTTATTCTTATTCTTATTCTTATTCTTATTCTTATTCTTATTCTTATTCTTATTCTTATTCTTATTCTTATTCTTATTCTTATTCTTATTCTTATTCTTATTCTTATTCTTATTCTTATTCTTATTCTTATTCTTATTCTTATTCTTATTCTTATTCTTATTCTTATTCTTATTCTTATTCTTATTCTTATTCTTATTCTTATTCTTATTCTTATTCTTATTCTTATTCTTATTCTTATTCTTATTCTTATTCTTATTCTTATTCTTATTCTTATTCTTATTCTTATTCTTATTCTTATTCTTATTCTTATTCTTATTCTTATTCTTATTCTTATTCTTATTCTTATTCTTATTCTTATTCTTATTCTTATTCTTATTCTTATTCTTATTCTTATTCTTATTCTTATTCTTATTCTTATTCTTATTCTTATTCTTATTCTTATTCTTATTCTTATTCTTATTCTTATTCTTATTCTTATTCTTATTCTTATTCTTATTCTTATTCTTATTCTTATTCTTATTCTTATTCTTATTCTTATTCTTATTCTTATTCTTATTCTTATTCTTATTCTTATTCTTATTCTTATTCTTATTCTTATTCTTATTCTTATTCTTATTCTTATTCTTATTCTTATTCTTATTCTTATTCTTATTCTTATTCTTATTCTTATTCTTATTCTTATTCTTATTCTTATTCTTATTCTTATTCTTATTCTTATTCTTATTCTTATTCTTATTCTTATTCTTATTCTTATTCTTATTCTTATTCTTATTCTTATTCTTATTCTTATTCTTATTCTTATTCTTATTCTTATTCTTATTCTTATTCTTATTCTTATTCTTATTCTTATTCTTATTCTTATTCTTATTCTTATTCTTATTCTTATTCTTATTCTTATTCTTATTCTTATTCTTATTCTTATTCTTATTCTTATTCTTATTCTTATTCTTATTCTTATTCTTATTCTTATTCTTATTCTTATTCTTATTCTTATTCTTATTCTTATTCTTATTCTTATTCTTATTCTTATTCTTATTCTTATTCTTATTCTTATTCTTATTCTTATTCTTATTCTTATTCTTATTCTTATTCTTATTCTTATTCTTATTCTTATTCTTATTCTTATTCTTATTCTTATTCTTATTCTTATTCTTATTCTTATTCTTATTCTTATTCTTATTCTTATTCTTATTCTTATTCTTATTCTTATTCTTATTCTTATTCTTATTCTTATTCTTATTCTTATTCTTATTCTTATTCTTATTCTTATTCTTATTCTTATTCTTATTCTTATTCTTATTCTTATTCTTATTCTTATTCTTATTCTTATTCTTATTCTTATTCTTATTCTTATTCTTATTCTTATTCTTATTCTTATTCTTATTCTTATTCTTATTCTTATTCTTATTCTTATTCTTATTCTTATTCTTATTCTTATTCTTATTCTTATTCTTATTCTTATTCTTATTCTTATTCTTATTCTTATTCTTATTCTTATTCTTATTCTTATTCTTATTCTTATTCTTATTCTTATTCTTATTCTTATTCTTATTCTTATTCTTATTCTTATTCTTATTCTTATTCTTATTCTTATTCTTATTCTTATTCTTATTCTTATTCTTATTCTTATTCTTATTCTTATTCTTATTCTTATTCTTATTCTTATTCTTATTCTTATTCTTATTCTTATTCTTATTCTTATTCTTATTCTTATTCTTATTCTTATTCTTATTCTTATTCTTATTCTTATTCTTATTCTTATTCTTATTCTTATTCTTATTCTTATTCTTATTCTTATTCTTATTCTTATTCTTATTCTTATTCTTATTCTTATTCTTATTCTTATTCTTATTCTTATTCTTATTCTTATTCTTATTCTTATTCTTATTCTTATTCTTATTCTTATTCTTATTCTTATTCTTATTCTTATTCTTATTCTTATTCTTATTCTTATTCTTATTCTTCTTATTATTCTTATTCTTATTCTTATTCTTATTCTTATTCTTATTCTTATTCTTATTCTTATTCTT
>CAJSMF010000217.1:0-10000 GCA_907269125.1 Eristalis pertinax | reverse complement strand
TTCTTATTCTTATTCTTATTCTTATTCTTATTCTTATTCTTATTCTTATTCTTATTCTTATTCTTATTCTTATTCTTATTCTTATTCTTATTCTTATTCTTATTCTTATTCTTATTCTTATTCTTATTCTTATTCTTATTCTTATTCTTATTCTTATTCTTATTCTTATTCTTATTCTTATTCTTATTCTTATTCTTATTCTTATTCTTATTCTTATTCTTATTCTTATTCTTATTCTTATTCTTATTCTTATTCTTATTCTTATTCTTATTCTTATTCTTATTCTTATTCTTATTCTTATTCTTATTCTTATTCTTATTCTTATTCTTATTCTTATTATTATTCTTATTCTTATTCTTATTCTTATTCTTATTCTTATTCTTATTCTTATTCTTATTCTTATTCTTATTCTTATTCTTATTCTTATTCTTATTCTTATTCTTATTCTTATTCTTATTCTTATTCTTATTCTTATTCTTATTCTTATTCTTATTCTTATTCTTATTCTTATTCTTATTCTTATTCTTATTCTTATTCTTATTCTTATTCTTATTCTTATTCTTATTCTTATTCTTATTCTTATTCTTATTCTTATTCTTATTCTTATTCTTATTCTTATTCTTATTCTTATTCTTATTCTTATTCTTATTCTTATTCTTATTCTTATTCTTATTCTTATTCTTATTCTTATTCTTATTCTTATTCTTATTCTTATTCTTATTCTTATTCTTATTCTTATTCTTATTCTTATTCTTATTCTTATTCTTATTCTTATTCTTATTCTTATTCTTATTCTTATTCTTATTCTTATTCTTATTCTTATTCTTATTCTTATTCTTATTCTTATTCTTATTCTTATTCTTATTCTTATTCTTATT
This sequence comes from Eristalis pertinax, assembly GCA_907269125.1. Lineage (NCBI taxonomy): Eukaryota > Metazoa > Arthropoda > Insecta > Diptera > Syrphidae > Eristalis > Eristalis pertinax. The sequence continues at coordinate 9,122 of CAJSMF010000217.1, read as the reverse complement.
CTTATTCTTATTCTTATTCTTATTCTTATTCTTATTCTTATTCTTATTCTTATTCTTATTCTTATTCTTATTCTTATTCTTATTCTTATTCTTATTCTTATTCTTATTCTTATTCTTATTCTTATTCTTATTCTTATTCTTATTCTTATTCTTATTCTTATTCTTATTCTTATTCTTATTCTTATTCTTATTCTTATTCTTATTCTTATTCTTATTCTTATTCTTATTCTTATTCTTATTCTTATTCTTATTCTTATTCTTATTCTTATTCTTATTCTTATTCTTATTCTTATTCTTATTCTTATTCTTATTCTTATTCTTATTCTTATTCTTATTCTTATTCTTATTCTTATTCTTATTCTTATTCTTATTCTTATTCTTATTCTTATTCTTATTCTTATTCTTATTCTTATTCTTATTCTTATTCTTATTCTTATTCTTATTCTTATTCTTATTCTTATTCTTATTCTTATTCTTATTCTTATTCTTATTCTTATTCTTATTCTTATTCTTATTCTTATTCTTATTCTTATTCTTATTCTTATTCTTATTCTTATTCTTATTCTTATTCTTATTCTTATTCTTATTCTTATTCTTATTCTTATTCTTATTCTTATTCTTATTCTTATTCTTATTCTTATTCTTATTCTTATTCTTATTCTTATTCTTATTCTTATTCTTATTCTTATTCTTATTCTTATTCTTATTCTTATTCTTATTCTTATTCTTATTCTTATTCTTATTCTTATTCTTATTCTTATTCTTATTCTTATTCTTATTCTTATTCTTATTCTTATTCTTATTCTTATTCTTATTCTTATTCTTATTCTTATTCTTATTCTTATTCTTATTCTTATTCTTATTCTTATTCTTATTCTTATTCTTATTCTTATTCTTATTCTTATTCTTATTCTTATTCTTATTCTTATTCTTATTCTTATTCTTATTCTTATTCTTATTCTTATTCTTATTCTTATTCTTATTCTTATTCTTATTCTTATTCTTATTCTTATTCTTATTCTTATTCTTATTCTTATTCTTATTCTTATTCTTATTCTTATTCTTATTCTTATTCTTATTCTTATTCTTATTCTTATTCTTATTCTTATTCTTATTCTTATTCTTATTCTTATTCTTATTCTTATTCTTATTCTTATTCTTATTCTTATTCTTATTCTTATTCTTATTCTTATTCTTATTCTTATTCTTATTCTTATTCTTATTCTTATTCTTATTCTTATTCTTATTCTTATTCTTATTCTTATTCTTATTCTTATTCTTATTCTTATTCTTATTCTTATTCTTATTCTTATTCTTATTCTTATTCTTATTCTTATTCTTATTCTTATTCTTATTCTTATTCTTATTCTTATTCTTATTCTTATTCTTATTCTTATTCTTATTCTTATTCTTATTCTTATTCTTATTCTTATTCTTATTCTTATTCTTATTCTTATTCTTATTCTTATTCTTATTCTTATTCTTATTCTTATTCTTATTCTTATTCTTATTCTTATTCTTATTCTTATTCTTATTCTTATTCTTATTCTTATTCTTATTCTTATTCTTATTCTTATTCTTATTCTTATTCTTATTCTTATTCTTATTCTTATTCTTATTCTTATTCTTATTCTTATTCTTATTCTTATTCTTATTCTTATTCTTATTCTTATTCTTATTCTTATTCTTATTCTTATTCTTATTCTTATTCTTATTCTTATTCTTATTCTTATTCTTATTCTTATTCTTATTCTTATTCTTATTCTTATTCTTATTCTTATTCTTATTCTTATTCTTATTCTTATTCTTATTCTTATTCTTATTCTTATTCTTATTCTTATTCTTATTCTTATTCTTATTCTTATTCTTATTCTTATTCTTATTCTTATTCTTATTCTTATTCTTATTCTTATTCTTATTCTTATTCTTATTCTTATTCTTATTCTTATTCTTATTCTTATTCTTATTCTTATTCTTATTCTTATTCTTATTCTTATTCTTATTCTTATTCTTATTCTTATTCTTATTCTTATTCTTATTCTTATTCTTATTCTTATTCTTATTCTTATTCTTATTCTTATTCTTATTCTTATTCTTATTCTTATTCTTATTCTTATTCTTATTCTTATTCTTATTCTTATTCTTATTCTTATTCTTATTCTTATTCTTATTCTTATTCTTATTCTTATTCTTATTCTTATTCTTATTCTTATTCTTATTCTTATTCTTATTCTTATTCTTATTCTTATTCTTATTCTTATTCTTATTCTTATTCTTATTCTTATTCTTATTCTTATTCTTATTCTTATTCTTATTCTTATTCTTATTCTTATTCTTATTCTTATTCTTATTCTTATTCTTATTCTTATTCTTATTCTTATTCTTATTCTTATTCTTATTCTTATTCTTATTCTTATTCTTATTCTTATTCTTATTCTTATTCTTATTCTTATTCTTATTCTTATTCTTATTCTTATTCTTATGCTTATTCTTATTCTTATTCTTATTCTTATTCTTATTCTTATTCTTATTCTTATTCTTATTCTTATTCTTATTCTTATTCTTATTCTTATTCTTATTCTTATTCTTATTCTTATTCTTATTCTTATTCTTATTCTTATTCTTATTCTTATTCTTATTCTTATTCTTATTCTTATTCTTATTCTTATTCTTATTCTTATTCTTATTCTTATTCTTATTCTTATTCTTATTCTTATTCTTATTCTTATTCTTATTCTTATTCTTATTCTTATTCTTATTCTTATTCTTATTCTTATTCTTATTCTTATTCTTATTCTTATTCTTATTCTTATTCTTATTCTTATTCTTATTCTTATTCTTATTCTTATTCTTATTCTTATTCTTATTCTTATTCTTATTCTTATTCTTATTCTTATTCTTATTCTTATTCTTATTCTTATTCTTATTCTTATTCTTATTCTTATTCTTATTCTTATTCTTATTCTTATTCTTATTCTTATTCTTATTCTTATTCTTATTCTTATTCTTATTCTTATTCTTATTCTTATTCTTATTCTTATTCTTATTCTTATTCTTATTCTTATTCTTATTCTTATTCTTATTCTTATTCTTATTCTTATTCTTATTCTTATTCTTATTCTTATTCTTATTCTTATTCTTATTCTTATTCTTATTCTTATTCTTATTCTTATGCTTATTCTTATTCTTATTCTTATTCTTATTCTTATTCTTATTCTTATTCTTATTCTTATTCTTATTCTTATTCTTATTCTTATTCTTATTCTTATTCTTATTCTTATTCTTATTCTTATTCTTATTCTTATTCTTATTCTTATTCTTATTCTTATTCTTATTCTTATTCTTATTCTTATTCTTATTCTTATTCTTATTCTTATTCTTATTCTTATTCTTATTCTTATTCTTATTCTTATTCTTATTCTTATTCTTATTCTTATTCTTATTCTTATTCTTATTCTTATTCTTATTCTTATTCTTATTCTTATTCTTATTCTTATTCTTATTCTTATTCTTATTCTTATTCTTATTCTTATTCTTATTCTTATTCTTATTCTTATTCTTATTCTTATTCTTATTCTTATTCTTATTCTTATTCTTATTCTTATTCTTATTCTTATTCTTATTCTTATTCTTATTCTTATTCTTATTCTTATTCTTATTCTTATTCTTATTCTTATTCTTATTCTTATTCTTATTCTTATTCTTATTCTTATTCTTATTCTTATTCTTATTCTTATTCTTATTCTTATTCTTATTCTTATTCTTATTCTTATTCTTATTCTTATTCTTATTCTTATTCTTATTCTTATTCTTATTCTTATTCTTATTCTTATTCTTATTCTTATTCTTATTCTTATTCTTATTCTTATTCTTATTCTTATTCTTATTCTTATTCTTATTCTTATTCTTATTCTTATTCTTATTCTTATTCTTATTCTTATTCTTATTCTTATTCTTATTCTTATTCTTATTCTTATTCTTATTCTTATTCTTATTCTTATTCTTATTCTTATTCTTATTCTTATTCTTATTCTTATTCTTATTCTTATTCTTATTCTTATTCTTATTCTTATTCTTATTCTTATTCTTATTCTTATTCTTATTCTTATTCTTATTCTTATTCTTATTCTTATTCTTATTCTTATTCTTATTCTTATTCTTATTCTTATTCTTATTCTTATTCTTATTCTTATTCTTATTCTTATTCTTATTCTTATTCTTATTCTTATTCTTATTCTTATTCTTATTCTTATTCTTATTCTTATTCTTATTCTTATTCTTATTCTTATTCTTATTCTTATTCTTATTCTTATTCTTATTCTTATTCTTATTCTTATTCTTATTCTTATTCTTATTCTTATTCTTATTCTTATTCTTATTCTTATTCTTATTCTTATTCTTATTCTTATTCTTATTCTTATTCTTATTCTTATTCTTATTCTTATTCTTATTCTTATTCTTATTCTTATTCTTATTCTTATTCTTATTCTTATTCTTATTCTTATTCTTATTCTTATTCTTATTCTTATTCTTATTCTTATTCTTATTCTTATTCTTATTCTTATTCTTATTCTTATTCTTATTCTTATTCTTATTCTTATTCTTATTCTTATTCTTATTCTTATTCTTATTCTTATTCTTATTCTTATTCTTATTCTTATTCTTATTCTTATTCTTATTCTTATTCTTATTCTTATTCTTATTCTTATTCTTATTCTTATTCTTATTCTTATTCTTATTCTTATTCTTATTCTTATTCTTATTCTTATTCTTATTCTTATTCTTATTCTTATTCTTATTCTTATTCTTATTCTTATTCTTATTCTTATTCTTATTCTTATTCTTATTCTTATTCTTATTCTTATTCTTATTCTTATTCTTATTCTTATTCTTATTCTTATTCTTATTCTTATTCTTATTCTTATTCTTATTCTTATTCTTATTCTTATTCTTATTCTTATTCTTATTCTTATTCTTATTCTTATTCTTATTCTTATTCTTATTCTTATTCTTATTCTTATTCTTATTCTTATTCTTATTCTTATTCTTATTCTTATTCTTATTCTTATTCTTATTCTTATTCTTATTCTTATTCTTATTCTTATTCTTATTCTTATTCTTATTCTTATTCTTATTCTTATTCTTATTCTTATTCTTATTCTTATTCTTATTCTTATTCTTATTCTTATTCTTATTCTTATTCTTATTCTTATTCTTATTCTTATTCTTATTCTTATTCTTATTCTTATTCTTATTCTTATTCTTATTCTTATTCTTATTCTTATTCTTATTCTTATTCTTATTCTTATTCTTATTCTTATTCTTATTCTTATTCTTATTCTTATTCTTATTCTTATTCTTATTCTTATTCTTATTCTTATTCTTATTCTTATTCTTATTCTTATTCTTATTCTTATTCTTATTCTTATTCTTATTCTTATTCTTATTCTTATTCTTATTCTTATTCTTATTCTTATTCTTATTCTTATTCTTATTCTTATTCTTATTCTTATTCTTATTCTTATTCTTATTCTTATTCTTATTCTTATTCTTATTCTTATTCTTATTCTTATTCTTATTCTTATTCTTATTCTTATTCTTATTCTTATTCTTATTCTTATTCTTATTCTTATTCTTATTCTTATTCTTATTCTTATTCTTATTCTTATTCTTATTCTTATTCTTATTCTTATTCTTATTCTTATTCTTATTCTTATTCTTATTCTTATTCTTATTCTTATTCTTATTCTTATTCTTATTCTTATTCTTATTCTTATTCTTATTCTTATTCTTATTCTTATTCTTATTCTTATTCTTATTCTTATTCTTATTCTTATTCTTATTCTTATTCTTATTCTTATTCTTATTCTTATTCTTATTCTTATTCTTATTCTTATTCTTATTCTTATTCTTATTCTTATTCTTATTCTTATTCTTATTCTTATTCTTATTCTTATTCTTATTCTTATTCTTATTCTTATTCTTATTCTTATTCTTATTCTTATTCTTATTCTTATTCTTATTCTTATTCTTATTCTTATTCTTATTCTTATTCTTATTCTTATTCTTATTCTTATTCTTATTCTTATTCTTATTCTTATTCTTATTCTTATTCTTATTCTTATTCTTATTCTTATTCTTATTCTTATTCTTATTCTTATTCTTATTCTTATTCTTATTCTTATTCTTATTCTTATTCTTATTCTTATTCTTATTCTTATTCTTATTCTTATTCTTATTCTTATTCTTATTCTTATTCTTATTCTTATTCTTATTCTTATTCTTATTCTTATTCTTATTCTTATTCTTATTCTTATTCTTATTCTTATTCTTATTCTTATTCTTATTCTTATTCTTATTCTTATTCTTATTCTTATTCTTATTCTTATTCTTATTCTTATTCTTATTCTTATTCTTATTCTTATTCTTATTCTTATTCTTATTCTTATTCTTATTCTTATTCTTATTCTTATTCTTATTCTTATTCTTATTCTTATTCTTATTCTTATTCTTATTCTTATTCTTATTCTTATTCTTATTCTTATTCTTATTCTTATTCTTATTCTTATTCTTATTCTTATTCTTATTCTTATTCTTATTCTTATTCTTATTCTTATTCTTATTCTTATTCTTATTCTTATTCTTATTCTTATTCTTATTCTTATTCTTATTCTTATTCTTATTCTTATTCTTATTCTTATTCTTATTCTTATTCTTATTCTTATTCTTATTCTTATTCTTATTCTTATTCTTATTCTTATTCTTATTCTTATTCTTATTCTTATTCTTATTCTTATTCTTATTCTTATTCTTATTCTTATTCTTATTCTTATTCTTATTCTTATTCTTATTCTTATTCTTATTCTTATTCTTATTCTTATTCTTATTCTTATTCTTATTCTTATTCTTATTCTTATTCTTATTCTTATTCTTATTCTTATTCTTATTCTTATTCTTATTCTTATTCTTATTCTTATTCTTATTCTTATTCTTATTCTTATTCTTATTCTTATTCTTATTCTTATTCTTATTCTTATTCTTATTCTTATTCTTATTCTTATTCTTATTCTTATTCTTATTCTTATTCTTATTCTTATTCTTATTCTTATTCTTATTCTTATTCTTATTCTTATTCTTATTCTTATTCTTATTCTTATTCTTATTCTTATTCTTATTCTTATTCTTATTCTTATTCTTATTCTTATTCTTATTCTTATTCTTATTCTTATTCTTATTCTTATTCTTATTCTTATTCTTATTCTTATTCTTATTCTTATTCTTATTCTTATTCTTATTCTTATTCTTATTCTTATTCTTATTCTTATTCTTATTCTTATTCTTATTCTTATTCTTATTCTTATTCTTATTCTTATTCTTATTCTTATTCTTATTCTTATTCTTATTCTTATTCTTATTCTTATTCTTATTCTTATTCTTATTCTTATTCTTATTCTTATTCTTATTCTTATTCTTATTCTTATTCTTATTCTTATTCTTATTCTTATTCTTATTCTTATTCTTATTCTTATTCTTATTCTTATTCTTATTCTTATTCTTATTCTTATTCTTATTCTTATTCTTATTCTTATTCTTATTCTTATTCTTATTCTTATTCTTATTCTTATTCTTATTCTTATTCTTATTCTTATTCTTATTCTTATTCTTATTCTTATTCTTATTCTTATTCTTATTCTTATTCTTATTCTTATTCTTATTCTTATTCTTATTCTTATTCTTATTCTTATTCTTATTCTTATTCTTATTCTTATTCTTATTCTTATTCTTATTCTTATTCTTATTCTTATTCTTATTCTTATTCTTATTCTTATTCTTATTCTTATTCTTATTCTTATTCTTATTCTTATTCTTATTCTTATTCTTATTCTTATTCTTATTCTTATTCTTATTCTTATTCTTATTCTTATTCTTATTCTTATTCTTATTCTTATTCTTATTCTTATTCTTATTCTTATTCTTATTCTTATTCTTATTCTTATTCTTATTCTTATTCTTATTCTTATTCTTATTCTTATTCTTATTCTTATTCTTATTCTTATTCTTATTCTTATTCTTATTCTTATTCTTATTCTTATTCTTATTCTTATTCTTATTCTTATTCTTATTCTTATTCTTATTCTTATTCTTATTCTTATTCTTATTCTTATTCTTATTCTTATTCTTATTCTTATTCTTATTCTTATTCTTATTCTTATTCTTATTCTTATTCTTATTCTTATTCTTATTCTTATTCTTATTCTTATTCTTATTCTTATTCTTATTCTTATTCTTATTCTTATTCTTATTCTTATTCTTATTCTTATTCTTATTCTTATTCTTATTCTTATTCTTATTCTTATTCTTATTCTTATTCTTATTCTTATTCTTATTCTTATTCTTATTCTTATTCTTATTCTTATTCTTATTCTTATTCTTATTCTTATTCTTATTCTTATTCTTATTCTTATTCTTATTCTTATTCTTATTCTTATTCTTATTCTTATTCTTATTCTTATTCTTATTCTTATTCTTATTCTTATTCTTATTCTTATTCTTATTCTTATTCTTATTCTTATTCTTATTCTTATTCTTATTCTTATTCTTATTCTTATTCTTATTCTTATTCTTATTCTTATTCTTATTCTTATTCTTATTCTTATTCTTATTCTTATTCTTATTCTTATTCTTATTCTTATTCTTATTCTTATTCTTATTCTTATTCTTATTCTTATTCTTATTCTTATTCTTATTCTTATTCTTATTCTTATTCTTATTCTTATTCTTATTCTTATTCTTATTCTTATTCTTATTCTTATTCTTATTCTTATTCTTATTCTTATTCTTATTCTTATTCTTATTCTTATTCTTATTCTTATTCTTATTCTTATTCTTATTCTTATTCTTATTCTTATTCTTATTCTTATTCTTATTCTTATTCTTATTCTTATTCTTATTCTTATTCTTATTCTTATTCTTATTCTTATTCTTATTCTTATTCTTATTCTTATTCTTATTCTTATTCTTATTCTTATTCTTATTCTTATTCTTATTCTTATTCTTATTCTTATTCTTATTCTTATTCTTATTCTTATTCTTATTCTTATTCTTATTCTTATTCTTATTCT
>CAJSMF010000216.1:0-34256 GCA_907269125.1 Eristalis pertinax | reverse complement strand
TTCTTCGCCCATGGTAGATTCTTTACACTAGACTCAGTCCATGAAGGGGTTCGCCCATAGTAGATTCTCTGCACTGGCCTCACTCCATGAAGGGCTTCGCCCATAGTAGATTCTCTGCACTGGCCTCAGTCCATGAAGTTCTTCGCCCATGGTAGATTCTTTACACTGGCCTCAGTCCATGAAGGGCTTCGCCCATGGTAGATTCTTTGCACTGGCCTCAGTCCATGAAGGGCTTCGCCCATGGTAGATTCTCTGCACTGGCCGCAGTCCATGAAGGGCTTCGCCCATAGTAGATTCTCTGCACTGGCCTCAGTCCATGAAGGGCTTCGCCCATGGTAGATTCTTTGCACTGGCCTCAGTCCATGAAGGGCTTCGCCCATGGTAGATTCTCTGCACTGGCCTCAGTCCATGAAGGGCTTCGCCCATAGTAGATTCTCTGCACTGGCCTCAGTCCATGAAGGGCTTCGCCCATGGTAGATGCTTTACACTGGCCTCAGTCAATGAAGGGGTTCGCCCATGGTAGATTCTTTACACTGGCCTCAGTCCATGAAGGGCTTCGCCCATGGTAGATTCTTTACACTGGCCTCAGTCCATGAAGGGCTTCGCCCATGGTAGATTCTTTACACTGGCCTCAGTCCATAAAGGGCTTCGCCCATGGTAGATTCTATACACTGGCCTCAGTCCATGAAGGGCTTCGCCCATGGTAGATTCTTTACACTGGCCTCAGTCCATTAAGGGCTTCGCCCATGGTAGATTCTCTGCACTGGCCTCAGTCCATGAAGGGCTTCGCCCATAGTAGATTCTCTGCGCTGGGCTCAGTCCATTAAGTTCTTCGCCCATGGTAGATTCTTTACACTGGCCTCAGTCCATGAAGGGCTTCGCCCATAGTAGATTCTCTGCACTGGCCTCAGTCCATGAAGGTCTTCGCCCATGGTAGATTCTTTACACTGGCCTCAGTCCATGAAGGGCTTCGCCCATAGTAGATTCTCTGCGCTGGCCTCAGTCCATTAAGTTCTTCGCCCATGGTAGATTCTTTACACTGGCCTCAGTCCATGAAGGGCTTCGCCCATAGTAGATTCTCTGCACTGGCCTCAGTCCATGAAGGTCTTCGCCCATGGTAGATTCTTTACACTGGCCTCAGTCCATGAAGGGCTTCGCCCATAGTAGATTCTCTGCACTGGCCTCAGTCCATGAAGGGCTTCGCCCATGGTAGATGCTTTACACTGGCCTCAGTCAATGAAGGGGTTCGCCCATGGTAGATTCTTTACACTGGCCTCAGTCCATGAAGGGCTTCGCCCATGGTAGATTCTTTACACTGGCCTCAGTCCATGAAGGGCTTCGCCCATGGTAGATTCTTTACACTGGCCTCAGTCCATGAAGGGCTTCGCCCATGGTAGATTCTCTGCACTGGCCTCAGTCCATGAAGGGCTTCGCCCATAGTAGATTCTCTGCACTGGCCTCAGTCCATGAAGGGCTTCGCCCATGGTAGATTCTTTACACTGGCCTCAGTCCATGAAGTTCTTCGGCCATGGTAGATTCTTTACACTAGACTCAGTCCATGAAGGGCTTCGCCCATGGCACATTCTTTACACTGGCCTCAGTCCATGAAGGGCTTCGCCCATAGTAGATTCTCTGCACTGGCCTCAGTCCATGAAGTTCTTCGGCCATGGTAGATTCTTTACACTAGACTCAGTCCATGAAGGGCTTCGCCCATGGTAGATTCTCTGCACTGGCCTCAGTCCATGAAGGGCTTCGCCCATGGTAGATTCTTTACACTGGCCTCAGTACATGAAGGGCTTCGCCCATGGTACATTCTTTACACTGGCCTGAGTCCATGAAGGGCTTCGCCCATAGTAGATTCTCTGCACTGGCCTCAGTCCATGAAGTTCTTCGCCCATGGTAGATTCTTTACACTAGACTCAGTCCATGAAGGGGTTCGCCCATAGTAGATTCTCTGCACTGGCCTCACTCCATGAAGGGCTTCGCCCATAGTAGATTCTCTGCACTGGCCTCAGTCCATGAAGTTCTTCGCCCATGGTAGATTCTTTACACTGGCCTCAGTCCATGAAGGGCTTCGCCCATGGTAGATTCTTTGCACTGGCCTCAGTCCATGAAGGGCTTCGCCCATGGTAGATTCTCTGCACTGGCCGCAGTCCATGAAGGGCTTCGCCCATAGTAGATTCTCTGCACTGGCCTCAGTCCATGAAGGGCTTCGCCCATGGTAGATGCTTTACACTGGCCTCAGTCAATGAAGGGGTTCGCCCATGGTAGATTCTTTACACTGGCCTCAGTCCATGAAGGGCTTCGCCCATGGTAGATTCTTTACACTGGCCTCAGTCCATGAAGGGCTTCGCCCATGGTAGATTCTTTACACTGGCCTCAGTCCATGAAGGGCTTCGCCCATAGTAGATTCTTTACACTGGCCTCAGTCCATGAAGGGCTTCGCCCATGGTAGATTCTTTACACTGGCCTCAGTCCATTAAGGGCTTCGCCCATGGTAGATTCTCTGCACTGGCCTCAGTCCATGAAGGGCTTCGCCCATGGTAGACTCTTTACACTGGCCTCAGTCCATGAAGGGCTTCGCCCATGGTAGATTCTTTGCACTGGCCTCAGTCCATGGAGGGCTTCGCCCATGGTAGATTCTTAACACTGGCCTCAGTCCATGAAGGGCTTCGCCCATAGTAGATTCTCTGCACTGGCCTCAGTCCATGAAGGGCTTCGCCCATGGTAGATTCTTTACACTGGCCTCAGTCCATGAAGGGCTTCGCCCATGGTAGATTCTTTACACTGGCCTCAGTCCATGAAGGGCTTCGCCCAGGGTAGATTCTTAACACTGGCCTCAGTCCATGAAGGGCTTCGCCCATGGTAGATTCTTTACACTGGCCTCAGTCCATGAAGTTCTTCGGCCATGGTAGATTCTTTACACTGGCCTCAGTCCATGAAGGGCTTCGCCCATGGTAGATTCTTTACACTGGCCGCAGTCCATGAAGGGCTTCGCCCATTGTAGTTTTTTTACACTGGCCTCAGTCCATGAAGGGCTTCGCCCATGGTAGATTCTTTACACTGGCCTCAGTCCATGAAGGGCTTCGCCCATAGTAGATTCTCTGCACTGGCCTCAGTCCATGAAGGGCTTCGCCCATGGCAGATTCTTTACACTGGCCTCAGTCCATGAAGGGCTTCGCCCATGGTAGATTCTTAACACTGGCCTCAGTCCATGAAGGGCTTCGCCCATAGTAGATTCTCTGCACTGGCCTCACTCCATGAAGGGCTTCGCCCATGGTAGATTCTTTACACTGGCCTCAGTCCATGAAGGGCTTCGCCCATGGTAGATGCTTTACACTGGCATCAGTCCATGAAGGGCTTCGCCCATAGTAGATTCTCTGCACTGGCCTCAGTCCATGAAGGGCTTCGCCCATAGTAGATTCTCTGCACTGGCCTCAGTCCATGAAGGGCTTCGCCCATGGTAGATTCTTTACACTGGCCTCAGTCCATGAAGGGCTTCGCCCATAGTAGATTCTCTGCACTGGCCTCAGTCCATGAAGGGCTTCGCCCATAGTAGATTCTCTGCACTGGCCTCAGTCCATGAAGGGCTTCGCCCATGGTAGATTCTTTACACTGGCCTCAGTCCATGAAGGGCTTTGCCCATGGTAGATTCTCTGCACTGGCCTCAGTCCATGAAGGGCTTCGCCCATAGTAGATTCTCTGCACTGGCCTCAGTCCATGAAGGGCTTCGCCCATGGTAGATTCTTTACACTCGCCTCAATCCATGAAGGGCTTCGAACATGGTAGATTCTTTACACTGGCCTCAGTCCATGAAGGGCTTCGCCCATAGTAGATTCTCTGCACTGGCCTCAGTCCATGAAGGGCTTCGCCCATGGTAGATTCTTTACACTGGCCTCAGTCCATGAAGGGCTTCGTCCATTGTAGATTCTTTACACTGGCCTCAGTCCATGAACGGCTTCGCCCATGGTAGATTCTTTACACTGGCCTCAGTACATGAAGGGCTTCGCCCATGGTAGATTCTTTACACTGGCCTCAGTCCATGAAGGGCTTCGCCCATGGTAGATTCTTTACACTGGCCTCAGTCCATGAAGGGCTTCGCCCATAGTAGATTCTCTACACTGGCCTCAGTCCATGAAGTTCTTCGCCCATGGTAGATTCTTTACACTGGACTCAGTCCATGAAGGGCTTCGCCCATAGTAGATTCTCTGCACTGGCCTCACTCCATGAAGGGCTTCGCCCATGGTAGATTCTTTACACTGGCCTCAGTCCATGAAGGGCTTCGCCCATAGTAGATTCTCTGCACTGGCCTCAGTTCATGAAGGGCTTCGCCCATAGTAGATTCTCTGCACTGGCCTCAGTCAATGAAGGGGTTCGCCCATGGTAGATTCTTTACACTGGCCTAAGTCCATGAAGGGCTTCGCCCATGGTAGATTCTTTACACTCTCCTCAGTCCATGAAGGGCTTCGCCCATGGTAGATTGTTTATACTGGCCTCAGTCCATGAAGGGCTTCGCCCATGGTAGATTCTTTACACTGGCCTCAGTCCATGAAGGGCTTCGCCCGTGGTAGATTCTTTACACTGGCCTCAGTCCATTAAGGGCTTCGCCCATAGTAGATTCTCTGCGCTGGCCTCAGTCCATGAAGTTCTTCGCCCATGGTAGATTCTTTACACTGGACTCAGTCCATGAAGGGCTTCGCCCATAGTAGATTCTCTGCACTGGCCTCAGTCCATGAAGGGCTTCGCCCATGGTAGATTCTTTACACTGGCCTCAGTCCATGAAGGGCTGCGCCCATAGTAGATTCTCTGCACTGGCCTCAGTCCATGAAGGGCTTCGTCCATGGTAGATTCTTTACACTGGCCTCAGTCCATGAAGGGCTTCGTCCATTGTAGTTTTTTTACACTGGCCTCAGTCCATGAAGGGCTTCGCCCATGGTAGATTCTTTACACTGGCCTCAGTACATGAAGGGCTTCGCCCATGGTAGATTCTTTACACTGGCCTCAGTCCATGAAGGGCTTCGCCCATGGTAGATTCTTTACACTGGCCTCAGTACATGAAGGGCTTCGCCCATGGTAGATTCTTTACACTGGCCTCAGTCCATGAAGGGCTTCGCCCATAGTAGATTCTCTGCACTGGCCTCAGTCCATGAAGGGCTTCGCCCATGGTAGATTCTTTACACTGGCCTCAGTCTATGAAGGGCTTCGCCCATGGTAGATTCTTTACACTGGCCTCAGTACATGAAGGGCTTCGCCCATGGTAGATTCTTTGCACTGGCCTCAGTTCATGAAGGGTTTCGCCCATGGTAGATTCTCTGCACTGGCCGCAGTCCATGAAGGGCTTCGCCCATAGTAGATTCTCTGCACTGGCCTCAGTCCATGAAGGGCTTCGCCCATGGTAGATTCTTTACACTGGCCTCAGTCCATGAAGGGCTTCGTCCATTGTAGTTTTTTTACACTGGCCTCAGTCCATGAAGGGCTTCGCCCATGGTAGATTCTTTACACTGGCCTCAGTACATGAAGGGCTTCGCCCATAGTAGATTCTTTACACTGGCCTCAGTCCATGAAGGGCTTCGCCCATGGTAGATTCTTTACACTGGCCTCAGTACATGAAGGGTTTCGCCCATGGTAGATTCTCTGCACTGGCCGCAGTCCATGAAGGGCTTCGCCCATAGTAGATTCTCTGCACTGGCCTCAGTCCATGAAGGGCTTCGCCCATGGTAGATTCTTTACACTGGCCTCAGTCCATGAAGGGCTTCGCCCATGGTAGATTCTTTACACTGGCCTCAGTCCATGAAGGGCTTCGCCCATGGTAGATTCTTTACACTGGCCTCAGTACATGAAGGGTTTCGCCCATGGTAGATTCTCTGCACTGGCCGCAGTCCATGAAGGGCTTCGCCCATAGTAGATTCTCTGCACTGGCCTCAGTCCATGAAGGGCTTCGCCCATGGTAGATTCTTTACACTGGCCTCAGTCCATGAAGGGCTTCGTCCATTGTAGTTTTTTTACACTGGCCTCAGTCCATGAAGGGCTTCGCCCATGGTAGATTCTTTACACTGGCCTCAGTACATGAAGGGCTTCGCCCATGGTAGATTCTTTACACTGGCCTCAGTCCATGAAGGGCTTCGCCCATGGTAGATTCTTTACACTGGCCTCAGTCCATGAAGGGCTTCGCCCATGGTAGATTTTTTACACTGGCCTCAGTACATGAAGGGTTTCGCCCATGGTAGATTCTCTGCACTGGCCGCAGTCCATGAAGGGCTTCGCCCATAGTAGATTCTCTGCACTGGCCTCAGTCCATGAAGGGCTTCGCCCATAGTAGATTCTTTACACTGGCCTCAGTACATGAAGGGCTTCGCCCATGGTAGATTCTTTACACTGGCCTCAGTCCATGAAGGGCTTCGCCCATGGTAGATTCTTTACACTGGCCTCAGTCCATGAAGGGCTTCGCCCATGGTAGATTCTTTACACTGGCCTCAGTACATGAAGGGTTTCGCCCATGGTAGATTCTCTGCACTGGCCGCAGTCCATGAAGGGCTTCGCCCATAGTAGATTCTCTGCACTGGCCTCAGTCCATGAAGGGCTTCGCCCATGGTAGATTCTTTACACTGGCCTCAGTCCATGAAGGGCTTCGTCCATTGTAGTTTTTTTACACTGGCCTCAGTCCATGAAGGGCTTCGCCCATGGTAGATTCTTTACACTGGCCTCAGTACATGAAGGGCTTCGCCCATGGTAGATTCTTTACACTGGCCTCAGTCCATGAAGGGCTTCGTCCATTGTAGTTTTTTTACACTGGCCTCAGTCCATGAAGAGCTTCGCCCATGGTAGATTCTTTACACTGGCCTCAGTACATGAAGGGCTTCGCCCATGGTAGATTCTTTACACTGGCCTCAGTCCATGAAGGGCTTCGTCCATTGTAGTTTTTTTACACTGGCCTCAGTCCATGAAGGGCTTCGCCCATGGTAGATTCTTTACACTGGCCTCAGTACATGAAGGGCTTCGCCCATGGTAGATTCTTTACACTGGCCTCAGTCCATGAAGGGCTTCGCCCATGGTAGATTCTTTACATTGGCCTCAGTCCATGAAGGGCTTCGCCCATGGTAGATTCTTTACACTGGCCTCAGTACATGAAGGGTTTCGCCCATGGTAGATTCTCTGCACTGGCCGCAGTCCATGAAGGGCTTCGCCCATGGTAGATTCTTTACACTGGCCTCAGTCCATGAAGGGCTTCGTCCATTGTAGTTTTTTTACACTGGCCTCAGTCCATGAAGGGCTTCGTCCATTGTAGTTTTTTTACACTGGCCTCAGTCCATGAAGGGCTTCGCCCATGGTAGATTCTTTACACTGGCCTCAGTACATGAAGGGCTTCGCCCATGGTAGATTCTTTACACTGGCCTCAGTCCATGAAGGGCTTCGCCCATGGTAGATTCTTTACACTGGCCTCAGTCCATGAAGGGCTTCGCCCATGGTAGATTCTTTACACTGGCCTCAGTACATGAAGGGTTTCGCCCATGGTAGATTCTCTACACTGGCCGCAGTCCATGAAGGGCTTCGCCCATAGTAGATTCTCTGCACTGGCCTCAGTCCATGAAGGGCTTCGCCCATGGTAGATTCTTTACACTGGCCTCAGTCCATGAAGGGCTTCGCCCATGGTAGATTCTTTACACTGGCCTCAGTCCATGAAGGGCTTCGCCCATGGTAGATTCTTTACACTGGCCTCAGTACATGAAGGGTTTCGCCCATGGTAGATTCTCTACACTGGCCGCAGTCCATGAAGGGCTTCGCCCATGGTAGATTCTTTACACTGGCCTCAGTCCATGAAGGGCTTCGTCCATTGTAGTTTTTTTACACTGGCCTCAGTCCATGAAGGGCTTCGCCCATGGTAGATTCTTTACACTGGCCTCAGTACATGAAGGGCTTCGCCCATGGTAGATTCTTTACACTGGCCTCAGTCCATGAAGGGCTTCGCCCATGGTAGATTCTTTACACTGGCCTCAGTCCATGAAGGGCTTCGCCCATGGTAGATTCTTTACACTGGCCTCAGTCCATGAAGGGCTTCGCCCATGGTAGATTCTTTACACTGGCCTCAGTCCATGAAGGGCTTCGCCCATGGTAGATTCTTTACACTGGCCTCAGTCCATGAAGGGCTTCGCCCATGGTAGATTCTTTACACTGGCCTCAGTACATGAAGGGTTTCGCCCATGGTAGATTCTCTGCACTGGCCGCAGTCCATGAAGGGCTTCGCCCATAGTAGATTCTCTGCACTGGCCTCAGTCCATGAAGGGCTTCGCCCATGGTAGATTCTTTACACTGGCCTCAGTCCATGAAGGGCTTCGCCCATGGTAGATTCTTTACACTGGCCTCAGTACATGAAGGGTTTCGCCCATGGTAGATTCTCTACACTGGCCGCAGTCCATGAAGGGCTTCGCCCATAGTAGATTCTCTGCACTGGCCTCAGTCCATGAAGGGCTTCGCCCATGGCAGATTCTTTACACTGGCCTCAGTCCATGAAGGGCTTCGCCCATGGTAGATTCTTTACACTGGCCTCAGTCCATGAAGGGCTTCGCCCATGGTAGATTCTTTACACTGGCCTCAGTCCATGAAGGGCTTCGCCCATGGTAGATTCCTTACACTGGCCTCAGTACATGAAGGGTTTCGCCCATGGTAGATTCTCTGCACTGGCCGCAGTCCATGAAGGGCTTCGCCCATAGTAGATTCTCTGCACTGGCCTCAGTCCATGAAGGGCTTCGCCCATGGTAGATTCTTTACACTGGCCTCAGTCCATGAAGGGCTTCGCCCATGGTAGATTCTTTACACTGGCCTCAGTCCATGAAGGGCTTCGCCCATGGTAGATTCTTTACACTGGCCTCAGTCCATGAAGGGCTTCGCCCATGGTAGATTCTTTACACTGGCCTCAGTCCATGAAGGGCTTCGTCCATTGTAGTTTTTTTACACTGGCCTCAGTCCATGAAGGGCTTCGCCCATGGTAGATTCTTTACACTGGCCTCAGTCCATGAAGGGCTTCGCCCACATTAGATTCTCTGCGCTGGCCTCAGTCCATGAAGGGCTTCGCCCATGGTAGATTCTTTACACTGGCCTCAGTCCATGAAGAGCTTCGCCCATGGTAGATTCTCTGCACTGGCCTCAGTCCATGAAGGGCTTCGCCCATGGTAGATTCTTTACACTGGCCTCAGTCCATGAAGGGCTTCGTCCATTGTAGTTTTTTTACACTGGCCTCAGTCCATGAAGGCTTCGCCCATGGTAGATTCTTTACACTGGCCTCAGTACATGAAGGGCTTCGCCCATGGTAGATTCTTTACACTGGCCTCAGTCCATGAAGGGCTTCGCCCATGGTAGATTCTTTACACTGGCCTCAGTCCATGAAGGGCTTTGCCCATGGTAGATTCTTTACACTGGCCTCAGTACATGAAGGGTTTCGCGCATGGTAGATTCTCTGCACTGGCCGCAGTCCATGAAGGGCTTCGCCCATAGTAGATTCTCTGCACTGGCCTCAGTCCATGAAGGGCTTCGCCCATGGTAGATTCTTTACACTGGCCTCAGTCCATGAAGGGCTTCGCCCATAGTAGATTCTCTGCACTGGCCTCAGTCCATGAAGGGCTTCGCCCATGGTAGATTCTTTACACTGGCCTCAGTACATGAAGGGCTTCGCCCATGGTAGATTCTTTACACTGGCCTCAGTCCATGAAGGGCTTCGCCCATGGTAGATTCTTTACACTGGCCTCAGTACATGAAGGGCTTCGCCCATGGTAGATTCTTTGCACTGGCCTCAGTCCATGAAGGGTTTCGCCCATGGTAGATTCTCTGCACTGGCCGCAGTCCATGAAGGGCTTCGCCCATAGTAGATTCTCTGCACTGGCCTCAGTCCATGAAGGGCTTCGCCCATGGTAGATTCTTTACACTGGCCTCAGTCCATGAAGGGCTTCGTCCATTGTAGTTTTTTTACACTGGCCTCAGTCCATGAAGGGCTTCGCCCATAATAGATTCTTTACACTGGCCTCAGTACATGAAGGGCTTCGCCCATGGTAGATTCTTTACACTGGCCTCAGTCCATGAAGGGCTTCGCCCATGGTAGATTCTTTACACTGGCCTCAGTCCATGAAGGGCTTCGTCCATTGTAGTTTTTTTACACTGGCCTCAGTCCATGAAGGGCTTCGCCCATGGTAGATTCTTTACACTGGCCTCAGTACATGAAGGGCTTCGCCCATGGTAGATTCTTTACACTGGCCTCAGTCCATGAAGGGCTTCGCCCATGGTAGATTCTTTACACTGGCCTCAGTCCATGAAGGGCTTCGCCCATGGTAGATTCTTTACACTGGCCTCAGTACATGAAGGGTTTCGCCCATGGTAGATTCTCTGCACTGGCCGCAGTCCATGAAGGGCTTCGCCCATAGTAGATTCTCTGCACTGGCCTCAGTCCATGAAGGGCTTCGCCCATGGTAGATTCTTTACACTGGCCTCAGTCCATGAAGGGCTTCGTCCATTGTAGTTTTTTTACACTGGCCTCAGTCCATGAAGGGCTTCGCCCATGGTAGATTCTTTACACTGGCCTCAGTACATGAAGGGCTTCGCCCATGGTAGATTCTTTACACTGGCCTCAGTCCATGAAGGGCTTCGCCCATGGTAGATTCTTTACACTGGCCTCAGTCCATGAAGGGCTTCGCCCATGGTAGATTCTTTACACTGGCCTCAGTACATGAAGGGTTTCGCCCATGGTAGATTCTCTGCACTGGCCGCAGTCCATGAAGGGCTTCGCCCATAGTAGATTCTCTGCACTGGCCTCAGTCCATGAAGGGCTTCGCCCATGGTAGATTCTTTACACTGGCCTCAGTCCATGAAGGGCTTCGTCCATTGTAGTTTTTTTACACTGGCCTCAGTCCATGAAGGGCTTCGCCCATGGTAGATTCTTTACACTGGCCTCAGTACATGAAGGGCTTCGCCCATGGTAGATTCTTTACACTGGCCTCAGTCCATGAAGGGCTTCGCCCATGGTAGATTCTTTACACTGGCCTCAGTACATGAAGGGTTTCGCCCATGGTAGATTCTCTGCACTGGCCGCAGTCCATGAAGGGCTTCGCCCATAGTAGATTCTCTGCACTGGCCTCAGTCCATGAAGGGCTTCGCCCATGGTAGATTCTTTACACTGGCCTCAGTCCATGAAGGGCTTCGTCCATTGTAGTTTTTTTACACTGGCCTCAGTCCATGAAGGGCTTCGCCCATGGTAGATTCTTTACACTGGCCTCAGTACATGAAGGGCTTCGCCCATGGTAGATTCTTTACACTGGAATCAGTCCATGAATGGCTTCGCCCATGGTAGATTCTTTACACTGGCCTCAGTCCATGAAGGGCTTCGCCCATGGTAGATTCTTTACACTGGCCTCAGTACATGAAGGGTTTCGCCCATGGTAGATTCTCTGCACTGGCCGCAGTCCATGAAGGGCTTCGCCCATAGTAGATTCTCTGCACTGGCCTCAGTCCATGAAGGGCTTCGCCCATGGTAGATTCTTTACACTGGCCTCAGTCCATGAAGGGCTTCGTCCATTGTAGTTTTTTTACACTGGCCTCAGTCCATGAAGGGCTTCGCCCATGGTAGATTCTTTACACTGGCCTCAGTCCATGAAGGGCTTCGCCCATGGTAGATTCTTTACACTGGCCTCAGTCCATGAAGGGCTTCGCCCATGGTAGATTCTTTACACTGGCCTCAGTCCATGAAGGGCTTCGCCCATGGTAGATTCTTTACACTGGCCTCAGTACATGAAGGGTTTCGCCCATGGTAGATTCTCTGCACTGGCCGCAGTCCATGAAGGGCTTCGCCCATAGTAGATTCTCTGCACTGGCCTCAGTCCATGAAGGGCTTCGCCCATGGTAGATTCTTTACACTGGCCTCAGTCCATGAAGGGCTTCGTCCATTGTAGTTTTTTTACACTGGCCTCAGTCCATGAAGGGCTTCGCCCATGGTAGATTCTTTACACTGGCCTCAGTACATGAAGGGCTTCGCCCATGGTAGATTCTTTACACTGGCCTCAGTACATGAAGGGCTTCGCCCATGGTAGATTCTTTACACTGGCCTCAGTCCATGAAGGGCTTCGCCCATGGTAGATTCTTTACACTGGCCTCAGTCCATGAAGGGCTTCGCCCATGGTAGATTCTTTACACTGGCCTCAGTACATGAAGGGCTTCGCCCATGGTAGATTCTTTGCACTGGCCTCAGTCCATGAAGGGTTTCGCCCATGGTAGATTCTCTGCACTGGCCGCAGTCCATGAAGGGCTTCGCCCATAGTAGATTCTCTGCACTGGCCTCAGTCCATGAAGGGCTTCGCCCATGGTAGATTCTTTACACTGGCCTCAGTCCATGAAGGGCTTCGTCCATTGTAGTTTTTTTACACTGGCCTCAGTCCATGAAGGGCTTCGCCCATGGTAGATTCTTTACACTGGCCTCAGTCCATGAAGGGCTTCGCCCATGGTAGATTCTTTACACTGGCCTCAGTACATGAAGGGTTTCGCCCATGGTAGATTCTCTGCACTGGCCGCAGTCCATGAAGGGCTTCGCCCATAGTAGATTCTCTGCACTGGCCTCAGTCCATGAAGGGCTTCGCCCATGGTAGATTCTTTACACTGGCCTCAGTCCATGAAGGGCTTCGTCCATTGTAGTTTTTTTACACTGGCCTCAGTCCATGAAGAGCTTCGCCCATGGTAGATTCTTTACACTGGCCTCAGTACATGAAGGGCTTCGCCCATGGTAGATTCTTTACACTGGCCTCAGTCCATGAAGGGCTTCGCCCATGGTAGATTCTTTACACTGGCCTCAGTCCATGAAGGGCTTCGCCCATGGTAGATTCTTTACACTGGCCTCAGTCCATGAAGGGCTTCGTCCATTGTAGTTTTTTTACACTGGCCTCAGTCCATGAAGGGCTTCGCCCATGGTAGATTCTTTACACTGGCCTCAGTACATGAAGGGCTTCGCCCATGGTAGATTCTTTACACTGGCCTCAGTCCATGAAGGGCTTCGCCCATGGTAGATTCTTTACACTGGCCTCAGTCCATGAAGGGCTTCGTCCATTGTAGTTTTTTTACACTGGCCTCAGTCCATGAAGGGCTTCGCCCATGGTAGATTCTTTACACTGGCCTCAGTACATGAAGGGCTTCGCCCATGGTAGATTCTTTACACTGGCCTCAGTCCATGAAGGGCTTCGCCCATGGTAGATTCTTTACACTGGCCTCAGTCCATGAAGGGCTTCGCCCATGGTAGATTCTTTACACTGGCCTCAGTACATGAAGGGTTTCGCCCATGGTAGATTCTCTGCACTGGCCGCAGTCCATGAAGGGCTTCGCCCATAGTAGATTCTCTGCACTGGCCTCAGTCCATGAAGGGCTTCGCCCATGGTAGATTCTTTACACTGGCCTCAGTCCATGAAGGGCTTCGTCCATTGTAGTTTTTTTACACTGGCCTCAGTCCATGAAGGGCTTCGCCCATGGTAGATTCTTTACACTGGCCTCAGTACATGAAGGGCTTCGCCCATGGTAGATTCTTTACACTGGCCTCAGTCCATGAAGGGCTTCGCCCATGGTAGATTCTTTACACTGGCCTCAGTACATGAAGGGTTTCGCCCATGGTAGATTCTCTGCACTGGCCGCAGTCCATGAAGGGCTTCGCCCATAGTAGATTCTCTGCACTGGCCTCAGTCCATGAAGGGCTTCGCCCATGGTAGATTCTTTACACTGGCCTCAGTCCATGAAGGGCTTCGTCCATTGTAGTTTTTTTACACTGGCCTCAGTCCATGAAGGGCTTCGCAAATGGTAGATTCTTTACACTGGCCTCAGTACATGAAGGGCTTCGCCCATGGTAGATTCTTTACACTGGAATCAGTCCATGAATGGCTTCGCCCATGGTAGATTCTTTACACTGGCCTCAGTCCATGAAGGGCTTCGCCCATGGTAGATTCTTTACACTGGCCTCAGTACATGAAGGGCTTCGCCCATGGTAGATTCTCTGCACTGGCCGCAGTCCATGAAGGGCTTCGCCCATAGTAGATTCTCTGCACTGGCCTCAGTCCATGAAGGGCTTCGCCCATGGTAGATTCTTTACACTGGCCTCAGTCCATGAAGGGCTTCGTCCATTGTAGTTTTTTTACACTGGCCTCAGTCCATGAAGGGCTTCGCCCATGGTAGATTCTTTACACTGGCCTCAGTCCATGAAGGGCTTCGCCCATGGTAGATTCTTTACACTGGCCTCAGTCCATGAAGGGCTTCGCCCATGGTAGATTCTTTACACTGGCCTCAGTCCATGAAGGGCTTCGCCCATGGTAGATTCTTTACACTGGCCTCAGTACATGAAGGGTTTCGCCCATGGTAGATTCTCTGCACTGGCCGCAGTCCATGAAGGGCTTCGCCCATAGTAGATTCTCTGCACTGGCCTCAGTCCATGAAGGGCTTCGCCCATGGTAGATTCTTTACACTGGCCTCAGTCCATGAAGGGCTTCGTCCATTGTAGTTTTTTTACACTGGCCTCAGTCCATGAAGGGCTTCGCCCATGGTAGATTCTTTACACTGGCCTCAGTACATGAAGGGCTTCGCCCATGGTAGATTCTTTACACTGGCCTCAGTACATGAAGGGCTTCGCCCATGGTAGATTCTTTACACTGGCCTCAGTCCATGAAGGGCTTCGCCCATGGTAGATTCTTTACACTGGCCTCAGTCCATGAAGGGCTTCGCCCATGGTAGATTCTTTACACTGGCCTCAGTACATGAAGGGCTTCGCCCATGGTAGATTCTTTGCACTGGCCTCAGTCCATGAAGGGTTTCGCCCATGGTAGATTCTCTGCACTGGCCGCAGTCCATGAAGGGCTTCGCCCATGGTAGATTCTTTACACTGGCCTCAGTCCATGAAGGGCTTCGTCCATTGTACTGGCCTCAGTCCATGAAGGGCTTCGTCCATTGTAGTTTTTTTACACTGGCCTCAGTCCATGAAGGGCTTCGCCCATGGTAGATTCTTTACACTGGCCTCAGTCCATGAAGGGCTTCGCCCATGGTAGATTCTTTACACTGGCCTCAGTACATGAAGGGTTTCGCCCATGGTAGATTCTCTGCACTGGCCGCAGTCCATGAAGGGCTTCGCCCATAGTAGATTCTCTGCACTGGCCTCAGTCCATGAAGGGCTTCGCCCATGGTAGATTCTTTACACTGGCCTCAGTCCATGAAGGGCTTCGTCCATTGTAGTTTTTTTACACTGGCCTCAGTCCATGAAGAGCTTCGCCCATGGTAGATTCTTTACACTGGCCTCAGTACATGAAGGGCTTCGCCCATGGTAGATTCTTTACACTGGCCTCAGTCCATGAAGGGCTTCGCCCATGGTAGATTCTTTACACTGGCCTCAGTCCATGAAGGGCTTCGCCCATGGTAGATTCTTTACACTGGCCTCAGTCCATGAAGGGCTTCGTCCATTGTAGTTTTTTTACACTGGCCTCAGTCCATGAAGGGCTTCGCCCATGGTAGATTCTTTACACTGGCCTCAGTACATGAAGGGCTTCGCCCATGGTAGATTCTTTACACTGGCCTCAGTCCATGAAGGGCTTCGCCCATGGTAGATTCTTTACACTGGCCTCAGTCCATGAAGGGCTTCGCCCATTTTAGATTCTTTACACTGGCCTCAGTACATGAAGGGTTTCGCCCATGGTAGATTCTCTGCACTGGCCGCAGTCCATGAAGGGCTTCGCCCATAGTAGATTCTCTGCACTGGCCTCAGTCCATGAAGGGCTTCGCCCATGGTAGATTCTTTACACTGGCCTCAGTCCATGAAGGGCTTCGTCCATTGTAGTTTTTTTACACTGGCCTCAGTCCATGAAGGGCTTCGCCCATGGTAGATTCTTTACACTGGCCTCAGTACATGAAGGGCTTCGCCCATGGTAGATTCTTTACACTGGCCTCAGTACATGAAGGGCTTCGCCCATGGTAGATTCTTTACACTGGCCTCAGTCCATGAAGGGCTTCGCACATGGTAGATTGTTTATACTGGCCTCAGTCCATGAAGGGCTTCGCCCATGGTAGATTCTTTACACTGGCCTCAGTACATGAAGGGCTTCGCCCATGGTAGATTCTTTGCACTGGCGTCAGTCCATGAAGGGTTTCGCCCATGGTAGATTCTCTGCACTGGCCGCAGTCCATGAAGGGCTTCGCCCATAGTAGATTCTCTGCACTGGCCTCAGTCCATGAAGGGCTTCGCCCATGGTAGATTCTTTACACTGGCCTCAGTCCATGAAGGGCTTCGTCCATTGTAGTTTTTTTACACTGGCCTCAGTCCATGAAGGGCTTCGCCCATGGTAGATTCTTTACACTGGCCTCAGTACATGAAGGGTTTCGCCCATGGTAGATTCTTTACACTGGCCTCAGTCCATGAAGGGCTTCGCCCATGGTAGATTCTTTACACTGGCCTCAGTCCATGAAGGGCTTCGCCCATGGTAGATTCTTTACACTGGCCTCAGTACATGAAGGGTTTCGCCCATGGTAGATTCTCTGCACTGGCCGCAGTCCATGAAGGGCTTCGCCCATAGTAGATTCTCTGCACTGGCCTCAGTCCATGAAGGGCTTCGCCCATGGTAGATTCTTTACACTGGCCTCAGTCCATGAAGGGCTTCGTCCATTGTAGTTTTTTTACACTGGCCTCAGTCCATGAAGAGCTTCGCCCATGGTAGATTCTTTACACTGGCCTCAGTACATGAAGGGCTTCGCCCATGGTAGATTCTTTACACTGGCCTCAGTCCATGAAGGGCTTCGCCCATGGTAGATTCTTTACACTGGCCTCAGTCCATGAAGGGCTTCGCCCATGGTAGATTCTTTACACTGGCCTCAGTCCATGAAGGGCTTCGCCCATGGTAGATTCTTTACACTGGCCTCAGTACATGAAGGGTTTCGCCCATGGCAGATTCTCTGCACTGGCCGCAGTCCATGAAGGGCTTCGCCCATAGTAGATTCTCTGCACTGGCCTCAGTCCATGAAGGGCTTCGCCCATGGTAGATTCTTTACACTGGCCTCAGTCCATGAAGGGCTTCGTCCATTGTAGTTTTTTTTACACTGGCCTCAGTCCATGAAGGGCTTCGCCCATGGTAGATTCTTTACACTGGCCTCAGTACATGAAGGGCTTCGCCCATGGTAGATTCTTTACACTGGCCTCAGTCCATGAAGGGCTTCGCCCATGGTAGATTCTTTACACTGGCCTCAGTCCATGAAGGGCTTCGTCCATTGTAGTTTTTTTACACTGGCCTCAGTCCATGAAGGGCTTCGCCCATGGTAGATTCTTTACACTGGCCTCAGTACATGAAGGGCTTCGCCCATGGTAGATTCTTTACACTGGCCTCAGTCCATGAAGGGCTTCGCCCATGGTAGATTCTTTACACTGGCCTCAGTCCATGAAGGGCTTCGTCCATTGTAGTTTTTTTTACACTGGCCTCAGTCCATGAAGGGCTTCGCCCATGGTAGATTCTTTACACTGGCCTCAGTACATGAAGGGCTTCGCCCATGGTAGATTCTTTACACTGGCCTCAGTCCATGAAGGGCTTCGCCCATGGTAGATTCTTTACACTGGCCTCAGTCCATGAAGGGCTTCGTCCATTGTAGTTTTTTTACACTGGCCTCAGTCCATGAAGGGCTTCGCCCATGGTAGATTCTTTACACTGGCCTCAGTACATGAAGGGCTTCGCCCATGGTAGATTCTTTACACTGGCCTCAGTCCATGAAGGGCTTCGCCCATGGTAGATTCTTTACACTGGCCTCAGTCCATGAAGGGCTTCGCCCATGGTAGATTCTTTACACTGGCCTCAGTACATGAAGGGCTTCGCCCATGGTAGATTCTTTGCACTGGCCTCAGTCCATGAAGGGTTTCGCCCATGGTAGATTCTCTGCACTGGCCGCAGTCCATGAAGGGCTTCGCCCATAGTAGATTCTCTGCACTGGCCTCAGTCCATGAAGGGCTTCGCCCATGGTAGATTCTTTACACTGGCCTCAGTCCATGAAGGGCTTCGTCCATTGTAGTTTTTTTACACTGGCCTCAGTCCATGAAGGGCTTCGCCCATGGTAGATTCTTTACACTGGCCTCAGTACATGAAGGGTTTCGCCCATGGTAGATTCTTTACACTGGCCTCAGTCCATGAAGGGCTTCGCCCATGGTAGATTCTTTACACTGGCCTCAGTCCATGAAGGGCTTCGCCCATGGTAGATTCTTTACACTGGCCTCAGTACATGAAGGGTTTCGCCCATGGTAGATTCTCTGCACTGGCCGCAGTCCATGAAGGGCTTCGCCCATAGTAGATTCTCTGCACTGGCCTCAGTCCATGAAGGGCTTCGCCCATGGTAGATTCTTTACACTGGCCTCAGTCCATGAAGGGCTTCGTCCATTGTAGTTTTTTTACACTGGCCTCAGTCCATGAAGAGCTTCGCCCATGGTAGATTCTTTACACTGGCCTCAGTACATGAAGGGCTTCGCCCATGGTAGATTCTTTACACTGGCCTCAGTCCATGAAGGGCTTCGCCCATGGTAGATTCTTTACACTGGCCTCAGTCCATGAAGGGCTTCGCCCATGGTAGATTCTTTACACTGGCCTCAGTCCATGAAGGGCTTCGCCCATGGTAGATTCTTTACACTGGCCTCAGTACATGAAGGGTTTCGCCCATGGTAGATTCTCTGCACTGGCCGCAGTCCATGAAGGGCTTCGCCCATAGTAGATTCTCTGCACTGGCCTCAGTCCATGAAGGGCTTCGCCCATGGTAGATTCTTTACACTGGCCTCAGTCCATGAAGGGCTTCGTCCATTGTAGTTTTTTTACACTGGCCTCAGTCCATGAAGGGCTTCGCCCATGGTAGATTCTTTACACTGGCCTCAGTACATGAAGGGCTTCGCCCATGGTAGATTCTTTACACTGGCCTCAGTCCATGAAGGGCTTCGCCCATGGTAGATTCTTTACACTGGCCTCAGTCCATGAAGGGCTTCGTCCATTGTAGTTTTTTTACACTGGCCTCAGTCCATGAAGGGCTTCGCCCATGGTAGATTCTTTACACTGGCCTCAGTACATGAAGGGCTTCGCCCATGGTAGATTCTTTGCACTGGCCTCAGTCCATGAAGGGTTTCGCCCATAGTAGATTCTCTGCACTGGCCTCAGTCCATGAAGGGCTTCGCCCATGGTAGATTCTTTACACTGGCCTCAGTCCATGAAGGGCTTCGCCCATGGTAGATTCTTTACACTGGCCTCAGTACATGAAGGGCTTCGCCCATGGTAGATTCTTTGCACTGGCCTCAGTCCATGAAGGGCTTCGCCCATAGTAGATTCTCTGCACTGGCCTCAGTCCATGAAGGGCTTCGCCCATGGTAGATTCTTTACACTGGCCTCAGTCCATGAAGGGCTTCGCCCATGGTAGATTCTTTACACTGGCCTCAGTACATGAAGGGCTTCGCCCATGGTAGATTCTTTACACTGGCCTCAGTCCATGAAGGGCTTCGCCCATGGTAGATTCTTTACACTGGCCTCAGTCCATGAAGGGCTTCGCCCATGGTAGATTCTTTACACTGGCCTCAGTACATGAAGGGCTTCGCCCATGGTAGATTCTTTGCACTGGCCTCAGTCCATGAAGGGTTTCGCCCATAGTAGATTCTCTGCACTGGCCTCAGTCCATGAAGGGCTTCGCCCATGGTAGATTCTTTACACTGGCCTCAGTCCATGAAGGGCTTCGCCCATGGTAGATTCTTTACACTGGCCTCAGTACATGAAGGGCTTCGCCCATGGTAGATTCTTTGCACTGGCCTCAGTCCATGAAGGGTTTCGCCCATAGTAGATTCTCTGCACTGGCCTCAGTCCATGAAGGGCTTCGCCCATGGTAGATTCTTTACACTGGCCTCAGTCCATGAAGGGCTTCGCCCATGGTAGATTCTTTACACTGGCCTCAGTCCATGAAGGGCTTCGCCCATGGTAGATTCTTTACACTGGCCTCAGTCCATGAAGGGCTTCGCCCATGGTAGATTCTTTACACTGGCCTCAGTACATGAAGGGCTTCGCCCATGGTAGATTCTTTGCACTGGCCTCAGTCCATGAAGGGTTTCGCCCATGGTAGATTCTCTGCACTGGCCGCAGTCCATGAAGGGCTTCGCCCATAGTAGATTCTCTGCACTGGCCTCAGTCCATGAAGGGCTTCGCCCATGGTAGATTCTTTACACTGGCCTCAGTCCATGAAGGGCTTCGTCCATTGTAGTTTTTTTACACTGGCCTCAGTCCATGAAGGGCTTCGCCCATGGTAGATTCTTTACACTGGCCTCAGTACATGAAGGGTTTCGCCCATGGTAGATTCTTTACACTGGCCTCAGTCCATGAAGGGCTTCGCCCATGGTAGATTCTTTACACTGGCCTCAGTCCATGAAGGGCTTCGCCCATGGTAGATTCTTTACACTGGCCTCAGTCCATGAAGGGCTTCGTCCATTGTAGTTTTTTTACACTGGCCTCAGTCCATGAAGAGCTTCGCCCATGGTAGATTATTTACACTGGCCTCAGTACATGAAGGGCTTCGCCCATGGTAGATTCTTTACACTGGCCTCAGTCCATGAAGGGCTTCGCCCATGGTAGATTCTTTACACTGGCCTCAGTCCATGAAGGGCTTCGCCCATGGTAGATTCTTTACACTGGCCTCAGTCCATGAAGGGCTTCGCCCATGGTAGATTCTTTACACTGGCCTCAGTACATGAAGGGTTTCGCCCATGGTAGATTCTCTGCACTGGCCGCAGTCCATGAAGGGCTTCGCCCATAGTAGATTCTCTGCACTGGCCTCAGTCCATGAAGGGCTTCGCCCATGGTAGATTCTTTACACTGGCCTCAGTCCATGAAGGGCTTCGTCCATTGTAGTTTTTTTACACTGGCCTCAGTCCATGAAGGGCTTCGCCCATGGTAGATTCTTTACACTGGCCTCAGTACATGAAGGGCTTCGCCCATGGTAGATTCTTTACACTGGCCTCAGTCCATGAAGGGCTTCGCCCATGGTAGATTCTTTACACTGGCCTCAGTCCATGAAGGGCTTCGTCCATTGTAGTTTTTTTACACTGGCCTCAGTCCATGAAGGGCTTCGCCCATGGTAGATTCTTTACACTGGCCTCAGTACATGAAGGGCTTCGCCCATGGTAGATTCTTTGCACTGGCCTCAGTCCATGAAGGGTTTCGCCCATAGTAGATTCTCTGCACTGGCCTCAGTCCATGAAGGGCTTCGCCCATGGTAGATTCTTTACACTGGCCTCAGTCCATGAAGGGCTTCGCCCATGGTAGATTCTTTACACTGGCCTCAGTACATGAAGGGCTTCGCCCATGGTAGATTCTTTGCACTGGCCTCAGTCCATGAAGGGCTTCGCCCATAGTAGATTCTCTGCACTGGCCTCAGTCCATGAAGGGCTTCGCCCATGGTAGATTCTTTACACTGGCCTCAGTCCATGAAGGGCTTCGCCCATGGTAGATTCTTTACACTGGCCTCAGTACATGAAGGGCTTCGCCCATGGTAGATTCTTTACACTGGCCTCAGTCCATGAAGGGCTTCGCCCATGGTAGATTCTTTACACTGGCCTCAGTCCATGAAGGGCTTCGCCCATGGTAGATTCTTTACACTGGCCTCAGTACATGAAGGGCTTCGCCCATGGTAGATTCTTTGCACTGGCCTCAGTCCATGAAGGGTTTCGCCCATAGTAGATTCTCTGCACTGGCCTCAGTCCATGAAGGGCTTCGCCCATGGTAGATTCTTTACACTGGCCTCAGTCCATGAAGGGCTTCGCCCATGGTAGATTCTTTACACTGGCCTCAGTACATGAAGGGCTTCGCCCATGGTAGATTCTTTGCACTGGCCTCAGTCCATGAAGGGCTTCGCCCATAGTAGATTCTCTGCACTGGCCTCAGTCCATGAAGGGCTTCGCCCATGGTAGATTCTTTACACTGGCCTCAGTCCATGAAGGGCTTCGCCCATGGTAGATTCTTTACACTGGCCTCAGTCCATGAAGGGCTTCGCCCATGGTAGATTCTTTACACTGGCCTCAGTCCATGAAGGGCTTCGCCCATGGTAGATTCTTTACACTGGCCTCAGTACATGAAGGGTTTCGCCCATGGTAGATTCTCTGCACTGGCCGCAGTCCATGAAGGGCTTCGCCCATAGTAGATTCTCTGCACTGGCCTCAGTCCATGAAGGGCTTCGCCCATGGTAGATTCTTTACACTGGCCTCAGTCCATGAAGGGCTTCGTCCATTGTAGTTTTTTTACACTGGCCTCAGTCCATGAAGGGCTTCGCCCATGGTAGATTCTTTACACTGGCCTCAGTACATGAAGGGCTTCGCCCATGGTAGATTCTTTACACTGGCCTCAGTCCATGAAGGGCTTCGCCCATGGTAGATTCTTTACACTGGCCTCAGTCCATGAAGGGCTTCGCCCATGGTAGATTCTTTACACTGGCCTCAGTACATGAAGGGCTTCGCCCATGGTAGATTCTCTGCACTGGCCGCAGTCCATGAAGGGCTTCGCCCATAGTAGATTCTCTGCACTGGCCTCAGTCCATGAAGGGCTTCGCCCATGGTAGATTCTTTACACTGGCCTCAGTCCATGAAGGGCTTCGTCCATTGTAGTTTTTTTACACTGGCCTCAGTCCATGAAGGGCTTCGCCCATGGTAGATTCTTTACACTGGCCTCAGTCCATGAAGGGCTTCGTCCATTGTAGTTTTTTTACACTGGCCTCAGTCCATGAAGGGCTTCGCCCATGGTAGATTCTTTACACTGGCCTCAGTACATGAAGGGCTTCGCCCATGGTAGATTCTTTACACTGGCCTCAGTCCATGAAGGGCTTCGCCCATGGTAGATTCTTTACACTGGCCTCAGTCCATGAAGGGCTTCGCCCATGGTAGATTCTTTACACTGGCCTCAGTACATGAAGGGTTTCGCCCATGGTAGATTCTCTGCACTGGCCGCAGTCCATGAAGGGCTTCGCCCATAGTAGATTCTCTGCACTGGCCTCAGTCCATGAAGGGCTTCGCCCATGGTAGATTCTTTACACTGGCCTCAGTCCATGAAGGGCTTCGTCCATTGTAGTTTTTTTACACTGGCCTCAGTCCATGAAGGGCTTCGCCCATGGTAGATTCTTTACACTGGCCTCAGTCCATGAAGGGCTTCGTCCATTGTAGTTTTTTTACACTGGCCTCAGTCCATGAAGGGCTTCGCCCATGGTAGATTCTTTACACTGGCCTCAGTACATGAAGGGTTTCGCCCATGGTAGATTCTCTGCACTGGCCGCAGTCCATGAAGGGCTTCGCCCATAGTAGATTCTCTGCACTGGCCTCAGTCCATGAAGGGCTTCGCCCATGGTAGATTCTTTACACTGGCCTCAGTACATGAAGGGCTTCGCCCATGGTAGATTCTTTACACTGGCCTCAGTCCATGAAGGGCTTCGCCCATAGTAGATTCTCTGCACTGGCCTCAGTCCATGAAGGGCTTTGCCCATGGTAGATTCTTTACACTGGCCTCAGTCCATGAAGGGCTTCGCCCATAGTAGATTCTCTGCACTGGCCTCAGTCCATGAAGGGCTTCGCCCATAGTAGATTCTCTGCACTGGCCTCAGTCCATGAAGGGCTTCGCCCATGGTAGATACTTTACACTGGCCTCAGTCAATTAAGGGGTTCGCCCATGGTAGATTCTTTACACTGGCCTCAGTCCATGAAGGGCTTCGCCCATGGTAGATTCTTTACACTGGCCTCAGTCTATGAAGGGCTTCGCCCATAGTAGATTCTCTGCACTGGCCTCAGTCCATGAAGGGCTTCGCCCATGGTAGATTCTCTGCACTGGCCTCAGTCCATGAAGGGCTTCGCCCATGGTAGATTCTTTACACTGGCCTCAGTCCATGAAGGGCTTCGCCCATGGTAGATTCTTTACACTGGCCTCAGTCTATGAAGGGCTTCGCCCATAGTAGATTCTCTGCACTGGCCTCAGTCCATGAAGGGCTTCGCCCATGGTAGATTCTTTACACTGGCCTCAGTCCATGAAGGACTTCGTCCGTTGTAGTTTTTTTACACTGGCCTCAGTCCATGAAGGGCTTCGCCCATGGTAGATTCTTTACACTGGCCTCTGTACATGAAGGGCTTCGCCCATGGTAGATTCTTTACACTGGCCTCAGTCCATGAAGGGCTTCGCCCATAGTAGATTCTCTGCACTGGCCTCAGTCCATGAAGGGCTTCGCCCATAGTAGATTCTCTGCACTGGCCTCAGTCCATGAAGTTCTTCGGCCATGGTAGATTCTTTACACTGGCCTCAGTCCATGAAGGGCTTCGCCCATAGTAGATTCTCTGCACTGGCCTCAGTCCATGAAGGGCTTCGCCCATAGTAGATTCTCTGCACTGGCCTCAGTCCATGAAGGGCTTCGCCCATAGTAGATTCTCTGCACTGGCCTCAGTCCATGAAGTTCTTCGGCCATGGTAGATTCTTTACACTGGCCTCAGTCCATGAAGGGCTTCGCCCATAGTAGATTCTCTGCACTGGCCTCAGTCCATGAAGTTCTTCGGCCATGGTAGATTCTTTACACTGGCCTCAGTCCATGAAGGGCTTCGCCCATGGTAGATTCTTTACACTGGCCTCAGTCCATGAAGGGCTTCGCCCATGGTAGATTCTTTACACTGGCCTCAGTACATGAAGGGCTTCGCCCATGGTAGATTCTTTACACTGGCCTCAGTCCATGAAGGGCTTCGCCCATAGTAGATTCTCTGCACTGGCCTCAGTCCATGAAGGGCTTCGCCCATAGTAGATTCTCTGCACTGGCCTCAGTCCATGAAGTTCTTCGGCCATGGTAGATTCTTTACACTGGCCTCAGTCCATGAAGGGCTTCGCCCATAGTAGATTCTATGCACTGGCCTCAGTCCATGAAGGGCTTCGCCCATAGTAGATTCTCTGCACTGGCCTCAGTCCATGAAGGGCTTCGCCCATGGTAGATACTTTACACTGGCCTCAGTCAATTAAGGGGTTCGCCCATGGTAGATTCTTTACACTGGCCTCAGTCCATGAAGGGCTTCGCCCATGGTAGATTCTTTACACTGGCCTCAGTCCATGAAGGGCTTCGCCCATGGTAGATTCTTTACACTGGCCTCAGTCCATGAAGGGCTTCGCCCATAGTAGATTCTCTGCACTGGCCTCAGTCCATGAAGGGCTTCGCCCATAGTAGATTCTCTGCACTGGCCTCAGTCCATGAAGTTCTTCGGCCATGGTAGATTCTTTACACTGGCCTCAGTCCATGAAGGGCTTCGCCCATAGTAGATTCTCTGCACTGGCCTCAGTCCATGAAGGGCTTCGCCCATAGTAGATTCTCTGCACTGGCCTCAGTCCATGAAGGGCTTCGCCCATAGTAGATTCTCTGCACTGGCCTCAGTCCATGAAGGGCTTCGCCCATAGTAGATTCTCTGCACTTGCCTCAGTCCATGAAGTTCTTCGGTCATGGTAGATTCTTTACACTGGCCTCAGTCCATGAAGGGCTTCGCCCATGGTAGATTCTTTACACTGGCCTCAGTCCATGAAGGGCTTCGCCCATGGTAGATTCTTTACACTGGCCTCAGTACATGAAGGGCTTCGCCCATGGTAGATTCTTTACACTGGCCTCAGTCCATGAAGGGCTTCGCCCATAGTAGATTCTCTGCACTGGCCTCAGTCCATGAAGGGCTTCGCCCATAGTAGATTCTCTGCACTGGCCTCAGTCCATGAAGTTCTTCGGCCATGGTAGATTCTTTACACTGGCCTCAGTCCATGAAGGGCTTCGCCCATAGTAGATTCTCTGCACTGGCCTCAGTCCATGAAGGGCTTCGCCCATAGTAGATTCTCTGCACTGGCCTCAGTCCATGAAGGGCTTCGCCCATGGTAGATTCTCTGCACTGGCCTCAGTCCATGAAGGGCTTCGCCC
Source organism: Eristalis pertinax (assembly GCA_907269125.1). Lineage (NCBI taxonomy): Eukaryota > Metazoa > Arthropoda > Insecta > Diptera > Syrphidae > Eristalis > Eristalis pertinax. The sequence goes on along the minus strand of CAJSMF010000216.1, from coordinate 8,312 downwards.
ATGATAGATTCTTTACACTGGCCTCAGTCCATGAAGGGCTTCGCCCCTGGTAGATTCTTTACACTGGCCTCAGTCTATGAAGGGCTTCGCCCATAGTAGATTCTCTGCACTGGCCTCAGTCCATGAAGGGCTTCGCCCATGGTAGATTCTTTACACTGGCCTCAGTCCATGAAGGGCTTCGTCCATTGTAGTTTTTTTACACTGGCCTCAGTCCATGAAGGGCTTCGCCCATGGTAGATTCTTTACACTGGCCTCAGTACATGAAGGGCATCGCCCATGGTAGATTCTTTACACTGGCCTCAGTCCATGAAGGGCTTCGCCCATGGTAGATTCTTTACACTGGCCTCAGTCCATGAAGGGCTTCGCCCATAGTAGATTCTCTGCACTGGCCTCAGTCCATGAAGGGCTTCGCCCATAGTAGATTCTCTGCACTGGCCTCAGTCCATGAAGTTCTTCGGCCATGGTAGATTCTTTACACTGGCCTCAGTCCATGAAGGGCTTCGCCCATAGTAGATTCTCTGCACTGGCCTCAGTCCATGAAGGGCTTCGCCCATGGTAGATTCTTTACACTGGCCTCAGTACATGAAGGGCTTCGCCCATGGTAGATTCTTTACACTGGCCTCAGTCCATGAAGGGCTTCGCCCATGGTAGATTCTTTACACTGGCCTCAGTCCATGAAGGGCTTCGCCCATGGTAGATTTTTTACACTGGCCTCAGTCCATGAAGGGCTTCGCCCATAGTAGATTCTCTGCACTGGCCTCAGTCCATGAAGGGCTTCGCCCATAGTAGATTCTCTGCACTGGCCTCAGTCCATGAAGTTCTTCGGCCATGGTAGATTCTTTACACTGGCCTCAGTCCATGAAGGGCTTCGCCCATAGTAGATTCTCTGCACTGGCCTCAGTCCATGAAGGGCTTCGCCCATAGTAGATTCTCTGCACTGGCCTCAGTCCATGAAGGGCTTCGCCCATGGTAGATTCTCTGCACTGGCCTCAGTCCATGAAGGGCTTCGCCCATGGTAGATTCTTTACACTGGCCTCAGTCCATGAAGGGCTTCGCCCCTGGTAGATTCTTTACACTGGCCTCAGTCTATGAAGGGCTTCGCCCATAGTAGATTCTCTGCACTGGCCTCAGTCCATGAAGGGCTTCGCCCATAGTAGATTCTTTACACTGGCCTCAGTCCATGAAGGGCTTCGCCCATGGTAGATTCTTTACACTGGCCTCAGTCCATGAAGGGCTTCGCCCATGGTAGATTCTTTACACTGGCCTCAGTACATGAAGGGCTTCGCCCATGGTAGATTCTTTACACTGGCCTCAGTCCATGAAGGGCTTCGCCCATAGTAGATTCTCTGCACTGGCCTCAGTCCATGAAGGGCTTCGCCCATAGTAGATTCTCTGCACTGGCCTCAGTCCATGAAGGGCTTCGCCCATAGTAGATTCTCTGCACTGGCCTCAGTCCATGAAGGGCTTCGCCCATGGTAGATTCTCTGCACTGGCCTCAGTCCATGAAGGGCTTCGCCCATGGTAGATTCTTTACACTGGCCTCAGTCCATGAAGGGCTTCGCCCCTGGTAGATTCTTTACACTGGCCTCAGTCTATGAAGGGCTTCGCCCATAGTAGATTCTCTGCACTGGCCTCAGTCCATGAAGGGCTTCGCCCATGGTAGATTCTTTACACTGGCCTCAGTCCATGAAGGGCTTCGTCCATTGTAGTTTTTTTACACTGGCCTCAGTCCATGAAGGGCTTCGCCCATGGTAGATTCTTTACACTGGCCTCAGTACATGAAGGGCATCGCCCATGGTAGATTCTTTACACTGGCCTCAGTCCATGAAGGGCTTCGCCCATGGTAGATTCTTTACACTGGCCTCAGTCCATGAAGGGCTTCGCCCATAGTAGATTCTCTGCACTGGCCTCAGTCCATGAAGGGCTTCGCCCATAGTAGATTCTCTGCACTGGCCTCAGTCCATGAAGTTCTTCGGCCATGGTAGATTCTTTACACTGGCCTCAGTCCATGAAGGGCTTCGCCCATAGTAGATTCTCTGCACTGGCCTCAGTCCATGAAGGGCTTCGCCCATGGTAGATTCTTTACACTGGCCTCAGTCCATGAAGGGCTTCGCCCATGGTAGATTCTTTACACTGGCCTCAGTACATGAAGGGCTTCGCCCATGGTAGATTCTTTACTCTGGCTTCAGTCCATGAAGGGCTTCGCCCATAGTAGATTCTCTGCACTGGCCTCAGTCCATGAAGGGCTTCGCCCATGGTAGATTCTCTGCGCTGGCCTCAGTCCATGAAGGGCTTCGCCCATGCTAAATTCTTTACACTGGCCTCAGTCCATGAAGGACTTCGATCATGGTAGATTCTTTACTCTGGCTTCAGTCCATGAAGGGCTTCGCCCATAGTAGATTCTCTGCACTGGCCTCAGTCCATGAAGGGCTTCGCCCATGGTAGATTCTCTGCACTGGCCTCAGTCCATGAAGGGCTTCGCCCATGGTAGATTCTTTACACTGGCCTCAGTCCATGAAGGGCTTCGTCCATTGTAGATTCTCTGCGCTGGCCTCAGTCCATGAAGGGCTTCGCCCATGGAAGATTCTTTACACTGGCCTCAGTCCATGAAGTGCTTCGCCCATAGTAGATTCTCTGCACTGGCCTCAGTCCATGAAGGGCTTCGCCCATGGTAGATTCTTTACACTGGCCTCAGTCCATAAAGGGCTTCGCCCATGGTAGATTCTCTGCACTGGCCTTAGTCCATGAAGGGCTTCGCCCATGGCAGATTCTTTACACTAGCCTCAGTCCACGAAGGGCTTCGCCCATGGTAGATTCTTTACACTAGCCTCAGTCCACGAAGGGCTGCGCCCATGGTAGACTCTTTACACTGGCCTCAGTTCATGAAGGGCTTCGCCCATAGTAGATTCTCTGCACTGGCCTCAGTCCATGAAGGGCTTCGCCCATGGTAGATTCTTTACACTGGCCTCAGTCCACAAAGGGCTTCGCCCATGGTAGATTCTTTACACTGGGCTCAGTCCATGAAGGGCTTCGTCCATAGTAGATTCTCTGCACTGGCCTCAGCTCATGAAGGGCTTCGCCCATGGTAGATTGTCTGCGCTGGCCTCAGTCCATGAAGGGCTTCGGCCATGGTAGATTCTCTGCGCCGGCCTCAGTCCATGAAGGGCTTCGCCCATGGTAGATTCTTTACACTGGCCTCAGTCCATAAAGGGCTTCGCCCATGGTAGATTCTTTACACTGGCCTCAGTCCATGAAGGGCTTCGCCCATGGTAGATTCTTTACACTGGCCTCAGTCCATGAAGGGCTTCGCCCATAGTAGATTCTCTGCACTGGCCTCAGTCCATGAAGGGCTTCGCCCATAGTAGATTCTCTGCGCCGGCCTCAGTCCATGAAGGGCTTCGCCCATGGAAGATTCTTTACACTGGCCTCAGTCCATGAAGGGCTTCGCCCATAGTAGATTCTCTGCACTGGCCTCAGTCCATGAAGAGCTTCGCCCATGGTAGATTCTTTACACTGGCCTCAGTCCATAAAGGGCTTCGCCCATGGTAGATTCTTTACACTGGCCTCAGTCCATGAAGGGCTTCGCCCATAGTAGATTCTCTGCACTGCCCTCAGTCCATGAAGGGCTTCGCAGATGGAAGATTCTTTACACTGGCCTCAGTCCATGAAGGGCTTCGCCCATAGTAGATTCTCTGCACTGGCCTCAGTCCATGAAGGGCTTCGCCCATAGTAGATTCTCTGCACTGGCCTCAGTCCATGAAGGGCTTCGCCCATGGTAGATTCTCTGCACTGGCCTCAGCCCATGAAGGGCTTCGCCCATGGTAAATTCTCTGCGCTGGCCTCAGTCCATGAAGGGCTTCGCCCATGGTAGATTCTCTGCGCCGGCCTCAGTCCATGAAGGGCTTCGCCCATGGTAGATTCTTTACACTGGCCTCAGTCCATGAAGGGCTTCGCCCATGGTAGATTCTTTACACTGGCCTCAGTCCATGAAGGGCTTCGCCCATAGTAGATTCTCTGCACTGGCCTCAGTCCATGAAGGGCTTCGCCCATAGTAGATTCTCTGCACTGGCCTCAGTCAATGAAGGGCTTCGCCCATGGTAGATTCTTTACACTGGCCTCAGTCCATGAAGGGCTTCGCCCATGGTAGATTCTTTATACTGGCCTCAGTCCATGAAGGGCTTCGCCCATAGTAGATTCTCTGCACTGGCCTCAGTCCATGAAGGGCTTCGCCAATGGTAGATTCTTTACACTGGCCTCGGTCCATGAAGAGCTTCGCCCATGGTAGATTCTCTGCGCTGGCCTCAGTCCATGAAGGGCTTCGCCCATGGTAGATTCTCTGCGCTGGCCTCAGTCCATGAAGGGCTTCGCCCATGCTAAATTCTTTACACTGGCCTCAGTCCATGAAGGACTTCGATCATGGTAGATTCTTTACTCTGGCTTCAGTCCATGAAGGGCTTCGCCCATAGTAGATTCTCTGCACTGGCCTCAGTCCATGAAGGGCTTCGCCCATGGTAGATTCTCTGCACTGGCCTCAGTCCATGAAGGGCTTCGCCCATGGTAGATTCTTTACACTGGCCTCAGTCCATGAAGGGCTTCGCCCATGGTAGATTCTCTGCACTGGCCTCAGTCCATGAAGGGCTTCGCCCATAGTAGATTCTCTGCACTGGCCTCAGTCCATGAAGGGCTTCGCCCATGGTAGATTCTTTACACTGGCCTCAGTCCATGAAGGGCTTCGCCCATAGTAGATTCTTTACACTGGCCTCAGTCCATGAAGGGCTTCGGCCATGGTAGATTCTTTACACTGGCTTCAGTCCATGAAGGGCTTCGCCCATAGTAGATTCTCTGCACTGGCCTCAGTCCATGAAGGGCTTCGCCCATGGTAGATTCTCTGCGCTGGCCTCAGTCCATGAAGGGCTTCGCCCATGGTAGATTCTTTGCACTGGCCTCAGTCCATGAAGGGCTTCGCCCATGGTAGATTCTTTAAACTGGCCTCAGTCCATGAAGGGCTTTGCCCATGGCAGATTCTTTACACTGGCCTCAGTCCATGAAGAGCTTCGCCCATGGTAGATTCTCTGCGCTGGCCTCAGTCTATGAAGGGCTTCGCCCATGGTAGATTCTCTGCGCTGGCCTCAGTCCATGAAGGGCTTCGCCCATGGCAGATTCTTTACGCTAGCCTCAGTCCACGAAGGGCTTCGCCCATGGTAGATTCTTTACACTGGCCTCAGTCCATGAAGGGCTTCGTCCATAGTAGATTCTCTGCACTGGCCTCAGTCCATGAAGGGCTTCGCCCATGGCAGATTCTTTACACTAGCCTCAGTCCACGAAGGGCTTCGCCCATGGTAGATTCTTTACACTGGCCTCAGTTCATGAAGGGCTTCGCCCATAGTAGATTCTCTGCACTGGCCTCAGTCCATGAAGGGCTTCGCCCATGGTAGATTCTTTACACTGGCCTCAGTCCACAAAGGGCTTCGCCCATGGTAGATTCTTTACACTGGGCTCAGTCCATGAAGGGCTTCGTCCATAGTAGATTCTCTGCACTGGCCTCAGCCCATGAAGGGCTTCGCCCATGGTAGATTCTCTGCGCTGGCCTCAGTCCATGAAGGGCTTCGCCCATGGTAGATTCTCTGCGCCGGCCTCAGTCCATGAAGGGCTTCGCCCATGGTAGATTCTTTACACTGGCCTCAGTCCATGAAGGGCTTTGCCCATGGTAGATTCTGTACACTGGCCTCAGTCCATGAAGGGCTTCGCCAATGGTAGATTCTTTACACTGGCCTCAGTCCATGAAGGACTTCGCCCATGGTAGATTCTTTACACTGGCCTAAGTCCATGAAGGGCATCGCCCATGGTAGATTCTCTGCGCTGGCCTCAGTCCATGAAGGGCTTCGCCCATGGTAGATTCTCTGCGCCGGCCTCAGTCCATGAAGGGCTTCGCCCATGGTAGATTCTTTACACTGGCCTCAGTCCATGAAGGGCTTCGTCCATAGTAGATTCTCTACACTGGCCTCAGTCCATGAAGGGCTTCTCCCATGGTAGATTCTTTACACTGGCCTCAGTCCATGAAGGGCTTCGTCCATAGTAGATTCTCTGCACTGGCCTCAGTCCGTGAAGGGCTTCGCCCATGGCAGATTCTTTACACTAGCCTCAGTCCACGAAGGGCTTCGCCCATGGTAGATTCTTTACACTGGCCTCAGTCCATGAAGGGCTTCGTCCATAGTAGATTCTCTGCACTGGCCTCAGCCCATGAAGGGCTTCGCCCATGGCAGATTCTTTACGCTAGCCTCAGTCCACGAAGGGCTTCGCCCATGGTAGATTCTTTACACTGGCCTCAGTCCATGAAGGGCTTCGTCCATAGTAGATTCTCTGCACTGGCCTCAGTCCATGAAGGGCTTCGCCCATGGCAGATTCTTTACACTAGCCTCAGTCCACGAAGGGCTTCGCCCATGGTAGATTCTTTACACTGGCCTCAGTCCATGAAGGACTTCGCCCATGGTAGATTCTTTACACTGGCCTCAGTCCATGAAGGGCTTCGCCAATGGTAGATTCTTTACACTGGCCTCAGTCCATGAAGGACTTCGCCCATGGTAGATTCTTTACACTGGCCTAAGTCCATGAAGGGCATCGCCCATGGTAGATTCTCTGCGCTGGCCTCAGTCCATGAAGGGCTTCGCCCATGGTAGATTCTCTGCGCCGGCCTCAGTCCATGAAGGGCTTCGCCCATGGTAGATTCTTTACACTGGCCTCAGTCCATAAAGGGCTTCGCCCATGGTAGATTCTTTACACTGGCCTCAGTCCATGAAGGGCTTCGCCCATGGTAGATTCTTTACACTGGCCTCAGTCCATGAAGGGCTTCGCCCATAGTAGATTCTCTGCGCCGGCCTCAGTCCATGAAGGGCTTCGCCCATGGAAGATTCTTTACACTGGCCTCAGTCCATGAAGGGCTTCGTCCAAAGTAGATTCTCTGCACTGGCCTCAATCCATGAAGGGCTTCGCCCATGGTAGATTCTTTGCACTGGCCTCAGTCCATGAAGGGCTTCGCCCATAGTAGATTCTCTGCACTGGCCTCAGTCCATGAAGGACTTCGCCCATGGTAGATTCTTTACACTTTCCTAGGTCCATGAAGAGCTTCGCCCATGGTAGATTCTTTACACTGGCCTCAGTCCATGAAGGGCTTCGTCCAAAGTAGATTCTCTGCACTGGCCTCAGTCCATGAAGGGCTTCGCGCATGGAAGATTCTTTACACTGGCCTCAGTCCATGAAGGGCTTCGCCCATAGTAGATTCTCTGCACTGGCCTCAGTCCATGAAGGGGCTTCGCCCATGGTAGATTCTTTACACTGGCCTCAGTCCATGAAGGGCTTCGCCCATAGTAGATTCTCTGCACTGGCCTCAGTCCATGAAGGGCTTCGCCCATGGAAGATTCTTTACACTGGCCTCAGTCCATGAAGGGCTTCGCCCATAGTGGATTCTCTGCACTGGCCTCAGTCCATGAAGGGCTTCGCCCATGGTAGATTCTTTACACTGACCTCAGTCCATGAAGGGCTTCGCCCATGGTAGATTCTTTACACTGGCCTCAGTCCATGAAGAGCTTCGCCCATGGTGGATTCTCTGCGCTGGCCTCAGTCCATGAAGGGCATCGCCCATGGTAGATTCTCTGCACTGGCCTCAGTCCATGAAGGGCTTCGCCCATGGTAGATTCTTTACACTGGCCTCAGTCCATGAAGGGCTTCGCCCATGGTAGATTCTCTGCGCTGGCCTCAGTCCATGAACGGCTTCGCCCATGGTAGATTCTCTGCGCTGGCCTCAGTCCATGAAGGGCTTCGCCCATGCTAGATTCTTTACACTGGCCTCAGTCCATGAAGGGCTTCGCCCATAGTAGATTCTCTGCACTGGCCTCAGTCCATGAAGGGCTTCGCCATGGAAGATTCTTTACACTGGCCTCAGTCCATGAAGGGCTTCGCCCATAGTGGATTCTTGCACTGGCCTCAGTCCATGAAGGGCTTCGCCCATGGTAGATTCTTTACACTGACCTCAGTCCCATGAAGGGCTTCGCCCATGGTAGATTCTTTACACTGGCTCAGTCCATGAAGAGCTTCGCCCATGGTGGATTCTCTGCGCTGGCCTCAGTCCATGAAGGGCATCGCCCATGGGTAGATTCTCTGCACTGGCCTCAGAATGGCCTCAGTCCATGAAGGGCTTCGCCCATGGTAGATTCTTTACACTGGCCTCAGTCCATGAAGGGCTTCGCCCATGGTAGATTCTTTACACTGGCCTCAGTCCATGAAGGGCTTCGTCCATGGTAGATTCTTTACACTGG
>CAJSMF010000215.1:0-34326 GCA_907269125.1 Eristalis pertinax | reverse complement strand
CCTCGTTCATCTTCCAGCTGCCATAGTGGCCCATTATGACCTACCTACGACTTCTGTACACCTCTGGTGATGTTTCTCACGTATATCAATCGATTAAGACACAATGGAGAGCATTTGAAGACATCGAGATTTTCCACTAAAAATCATATAGCCGGTATGGTCAAATTTGAGGTTTTTCCTCGTTCATCTTCCAACTGCCATAGTGGCCCATTATGACCTACCTACGACTTCTGTACACCTCTGGTGATGGTTTCTCACGTATATCAATCGATTCAGACACAATGGAGAGCATTTGAAGACATCGAGATTTTCCACTAAAAATCATATAGCCGGTATGGTCAAATTTGAGGTTTTTCCTCGTTCATCTCCAGCTGCCATAGTGGCCCCATTATGACCTACCTACGACTTCTGTACACCTCTGGTGATGGTTTCTCACGTATATCAATCGATTCAGACACAATGGAGAGCATTTGAAGACATCGAATTTTCCACTAAAAATCATATAGCCGGTATGGTCAAATTTGAGGTTTTTGCCTCGTTCATCTTCCAACTGCCATAGTGGCCCATTATGACCTACCTACGACTTCTGTACACCTCTGGTGATGTTTTCTCACGTATATCAATAGATTCAGACACAATGGAGAGCATTTGAAGACATCGAGATTTTCCACTAAAAATCATATAGCCGGTATGGTCAAATTTGAGGTTTTTGCCTCGTTCATCTTCCAGCTGCCATAGTGGCCCATTATGACCTACCTACGACTTCTGTACACCTCTGGTGATGGTTTCTCACGTATATCAATCGATTCAGACACAATGGAGAGCATTTGAAGACATCGAGATTTTCCACTAAAAATCATATAGCCGGTATGGTCAAATTTGAGGTTTTTGCCTCGTTCATCTTCCAGCTGCCATAGTGGCCCATTATGACCTACCTACGACTTCTGTACACCTCTGGTGATGTTTTCTCACGTATATCAATCGATTAAGACACAATGGAGAGCATTTGAAGACATCGAGATTTTCCACTAAAAATCATATAGCCGGTATGGTCAAATTTGAGGTTTTTCCTCGTTCATCTTCCAACTGCCATAGTGGCCCATTATGACCTACCTACGACTTCTGTACACCTCTGGTGATGTTTTCTCACGTATATCAATCGATTCAGACACAATGGAGAGCATTTGAAGACATCGAAATTTTCCACTAAAAATCATATAGCCGGTATGGTCAAATTTGAGGTTTTTCCTCGTTCATCTTCCAGCTGCCATAGTGGCCCATTATGACCTACCTACGACTTCTGTACACCTCTGGTGATGGTTTCTCACGTATATCAATCGATTCAGACACAATGGAGAGCATTTGAAGACATCGAAATTTTCCACTAAAAATCATATAGCCGGCATGGTAAAATTTGAGGTTTTTCCTCGTTCATCTTCCAGCTGCCATAGTGGCCCATTATGACGTACCTACGACTTCTGTACACCTCTGGTGATGGTTTCTCACGTATATCAATCGATTCAGACACAATGGAGAGCATTTGAAGACATCGAGATTTTTCACTAAAATTCATATAGCCGGTATGGTCAAATTTGAGGTTTTTCCTCGTTCATCTTCCAGCTGCCATAGTGGCCCATTATGACCTACCTACGACTTCTGTACACCTCTGCTGATGGTTTCTCGCGTATATCAATCGATTCAGACACAATGGAGAGCATTTGAAGACATCGAGATTTTTCACTAAAAATCATATAGCCGGTATGGTCAAATTTGAGGTTTTTCCTCGTACATCTTCCAGCTGCCATAATGGCCCATTATGACCTACCTACGACTTCTGTACACCTCTGGTGATGGTTTCTCACGTATATCAATCGATTCAGACACAATGGAGAGCATTTGAAGACATCGAAATTTTCCACTAAAAATCATATAGCCGGCATGGTCAAATTTGAGGTTTTTAATCGTTCATCTTCCAGCTGCCATAGTGGCCCATTATGACCTACCTACGACTTCTGTACACCTCTGGTGATGGTTTCTCACGTATATCAATCGATTCAGACACAATGGAGAGCATTTTGAAGACATCGATATTTTTCCACTAAAAATCATATAGCCGGCATGGTCAAATTTGAGGTTTTTCCTCGTTCATCTTCCAGCTGCCATAGTGGCCCATTATGACCTACCTACGAATTCCGTACACCTCTGCTGATGGTTTCTCACGTATATCAATCGATTCAGACACAATGGAGAGCATTTGAAGACATCGAAATTTTCCACTAAAAATCATATAGCCGGCATGGTCAAATTTGAGGTTTTTAATCGTTCATCTTCCAGCTGCCATAGTGGCCCATTATGACCTACCTACGACTTCTGTACACCTCTGGTGATGGTTTCTCACGTATATCAATCGATTCAGACACAATGGAGAGCATTTGAAGACATCGAAATTTTCCACTAAAAATCATATAGCCGGTATTGTCAAATTTGAGGTTTTTCCTCGTTCATCTTCCAGCTGCCATAGTGGCCCATTATGACCTACCTACGACTTCTGTACACCTCTGGTGATGGTTTCTCACGTATATCAATCGATTCAGACACAATGGAGAGCATTTGAAGACATCGAGATTTTTCACTAAAAATCATATACCGGTATGGTCAAATTTGAGGTTTTTCCTCGTTTATCTTCCAGCTGCCATAGTGGCCCATTATGACCTACCTACGACTTCTGTACACCTCTGGTGATGGTTTCTCACGTATATCAATCGATTCAGACACAATGGAGAGCATTTGAAGACATCGAAATTTTCCACTAAAAATCATATAGCCGGCATGGTCAAATTTGAGGTTTTTCCTCGTTCATCTTCCAGCTGCCATAGTGGCCCATTATGACCTACCTACGACTTCTGTACATCTCTGCTGATGGTTTCTCACGTATATCAATCGATTCAGACACAATGGAGAGCATTTGAAGACATCGAAATTTTCCACTAAAAATCATATAGCCGGCATGGTCAAATTTGAGGTTTTTCCTCGTTCATCTTCCAGCTGCCATAGTGGCCCATTATGACCTACCTACGACTTCTGTACACCTCTGCTGATGGTTTCTCACGTATATCAATCGATTCAGACACAATGGAGAGCATTTGAAGACATCGAAATTTTCCACTAAAAATCATATAGCCGGCATGGTCAAATTTGAGGTTTTTCCTCGTTCATTTTCCAGCTGCCATAGTGGCCCATTATGACCTACCTACGACTTCTGTACACCTCTGGTGATGGTTTCTCACGTATATCAATCGATTCAGACACAATGGAGAGCATTTGAAGACATCGAAATTTTCCACTAAAAATCATATAGCCGGCATGGTCAAATTTGAGGTTTTTCCTCGTTCATCTTCCAGCTGCCATAGTGGCCCATTATGACCTACCTACGACTTCTGTACCCTCTGGTGATGGTTTCTCACGTATATCAATCGATTCAGACACAATGGAGAGCATTTGAAGACATCGAAATTTTCCACTAAAAATCATATAGCCGGCATGGTCAAATTTGAGGTTTTTCCTCGTTCATCTTCCAGCTGCCATAGTGGCCCATTATGACCTACCTACGACTTCTGTACACCTCTGGTGATGGTTTCTCACGTATATCAATCGATTCAGACACAATGGAGAGCATTTGAAGACATCGAAATTTTCCACTAAAAATCATATAGCCGGCATGGTCAAATTTGAGGTTTTTCCTCGTTCATCTTCCAGCTGCCATAGTGGCCCATTATGACCTACCTACGACTTCTGTACACCTCTGGTGATGGTTTCTCACGTATATCAATCGATTCAGACACAATGGAGAGCATTTGAAGACATCGAAATTTTCCACTAAAAATCATATAGCCGGCATGGTCAAATTTGAGGTTTTTCCTCGTTCATCTTCCAGCTGCCATAGTGGCCCATTATGACCTACCTACGACTTCTGTACACCTCTGGTGATGGTTTCTCACGTATATCAATCGATTCAGACACAATGGAGAGCATTTGAAGACATCGAAATTTTCCACTAAAAATCATATAGCCGGCATGGTCAAATTTGAGGTTTTTCCTCGTTCATCTTCCAGCTGCCATAGTGGCCCATTATGACCTACCTACGACTTCTGTACACCTCTGATGATGGTTTCTCACGTATATCAATCGATTCAGACACAATGGAGAGCATTTGAAGACATCGAGATTTTTCACTAAAAATCATATAGCCGGTATGGTCAAATTTGAGGTTTTTCCTCGTTCATCTTCCAGCTGCCATAGTGGCCCATTATGACCTACCTACGACTTCTGTACACCTCTGGTGATGGTTTCTCACGTATATCAATCGATTCAGACACAATGGAGAGCATTTGAAGACATCGAAATTTTCCACTAAAAATCATATAGCCGGCATGGTCAAATTTGAGGTTTTTCCTCGTTCATCTTCCAGCTGCCATAGTGGCCCATTATGACCTACCTACGACTTCTGTACCCTCTGGTGATGGTTTCTCACGTATATCAATCGGTTCAGACACAATGGAGAGCATTTGAAGACATCGAAATTTTCCACTAAAAATCATATAGCCGGCATGGTCAAATTTGAGGTTTTTCCTCGTTCATCTTCCAGCTGCCATAGTGGCCCATTATGACCTACCTACGACTTCTGTACACCTCTGGTGATGGTTTCTCACGTATATCAATCGATTCAGACACAATGGAGAGCATTTGAAGACATCGAAATTTTCCACTAAAAATCATGTAGCCGGCATGGTCAAATTTGAGGTTTTTCCTCGTTCATCTTCCAGCTGCCATAGTGGCCCATTATGACCTACCTACGACTTCTGTACACCTCTGGTGATGGTTTCTCACGTATATCAATCGATTCAGACACAATGGAGAGCATTTGAAGACATCGAAATTTTCCACTAAAAATCATATAGCCGGCATGGTCAAATTTGAGGTTTTTCCTCGTTCATCTTCCAGCTGCCATAGTGGCCCATTATGACCTACCTACGACTTCTGTACACCTCTGGTGATGGTTTCTCACGTATATCAATCGATTCAGACACAATGGAGAGCATTTGAAGACATCGAAATTTCCACTAAAAATCATATAGCCGGCATGGTCAAATTTGAGGTTTTTCCTCGTTCATCTTCCAGCTGCCATAGTGGCCCATTATGACCTACCTACGACTTCTGTACACCTCTGGTGATGGTTTCTCACGTATATCAATCGATTCAGACACAATGGAGAGCATTTGAAGACATCGAGATTTTTCACTAAAAATCATATAGCCGGTATGGTCAAATTTGAGGTTTTTCCTCGTTCATCTTCCAGCTGCCATAGTGGCCCATTATGACCTACCTACGACTTCTGTACACCTCTGGTGATGGTTTCTCACGTATATCAATCGATTCAGACACAATGGAGAGCATTTGAAGACATCGAAATTTTCCACTAAAAATCATATAGCCGGCATGGTCAAATTTGAGGTTTTTCCTCGTTTATCTTCCAGCTGCCATAGTGGTCCATTATGACCTGCCTACGACTTCTGTACACCTCTGGTGATGGTTTCTCACGTATATCAATCGATTCAGACACAATGGAGAGCATTTGAAGACATCGAAATTTTCCACTAAAAATCATATAGCCGGCATGGTCAAATTTGAGGTTTTTCCTCGTTCATCTTCCAGCTGCCATAGTGGCCCATTATGACCTACCTACGACTTCTGTACACCTCTGGTGATGGTTTCTCACGTATATCAATCGATTCAGACACAATGGAGAGCATTTAAAGACATCGAAATTTTCCACTAAAAATCATATAGCCGGCATGGTCAAATTTCAGGTTTTTCCTCGTTCATCTTCCAGCTGCCATAGTGGCCCATTATGACCTACCTACGACTTCTGTACACCTCTGGTGATGGTTTCTCACGTATATCAATCGATTCAGACACAATGGAGAGCATTTGAAGACATCGAAATTTTCCACTAAAAATCATATAGCCGTTATGGTCAAATTTGAGGTTTTTCCTCGTTCATCTTCCAGCTGCCATAGTGGCCCATTATGACCTACCTACGACTTCTGTACACCTCTGGTGATGGTTTCTCACGTATATCAATCGATTAAGACACAATGGAGAGCATTTGAAGACATCGAAATTTTCCACTAAAAATCATATAGCCGGCATGGTCAAATTTGAGGTTTTTCCTCGTTCATCTTCCAGCTGCCATAGTGGCCCATTATGACCTACCTACGACTTCTGTACACCTCTGGTGATGGTTTCTCACGTATATCAATCGATTCAGACACAATGGAGAGCATTTGAAGACATCGAAATTTTCCACTAAAAATCATATAGCCGGCGTGGTCAAATTTGAGGTTTTTCCTCGTTCATCTTCCAGCTGCCATACTGGCCCATTATGACCTACCTACGACTTCTGTACACCTCTGGTGATGGTTTCTCACGTATATCAATCGATTCAGATACAATGGAGAGCATTTGAAGACATCGAGATTTTTCACTAAAAATCATATAGCCGGTATGGTCAAATTTGAGGTTTTTCCTCGTTCATCTTCCAGCTGCCATAGTGGCCCATTATGACCTACCTACGAATTCTGTACACCTCTGGTGATGGTTTCTCACGTATATCAATCGATTCAGATACAATGGAGAGCATTTGAAGACATCGAGGTTTTTCACTAAAAATCATATAGCCGGTATGGTCAAATTTGAGGTTTTTCCTCGTTCATCTTCCAGCTGCCATAGTGGCCCATTATGACCTACCTACGACTTCTGTACACCTCTGGTGATGGTTTCTCACGTATATCAATCGATTCAGACACAATGGAGAGCATTTGAAGACATCGAAATTTTCCACTAAAAATCATATAGTCGGCATGGTCAAATTGAGGTTTTTCCTCGTTCATCTTCCAGCTGCCATAGTGGCCCATTATGACCTACCTACGACTTCTGTACACCTCTGGTGATGGTTTCTCACGTATATCAATCGATTCAGACACAATGGAGAGCATTTGAAGACATCGAGATTTTTCACTAAAAATCATATAGCCGGTATGGTCAAATTTGAGGTTTTTCCTCGTTCATCTTCCAGCTGCCATAGTGGCCCATTATGACCTACCTACGACTTCTGTACACCTCTGGTGATGGTTTCTCACGTATATCAATCGATTCAGACACAATGGAGAGCATTTGAAGACATCGAAATTTTCCACTAAAAATCATATAGTCGGCATGGTCAAATTTGAGGTTTTTCCTCGTTCATCTTCCAGCTGCCATAGTGGCCCATTATGACCTACCTACGACTTCTGTACACCTCTGGTGATGGTTTCTCACGTATATCAATCGATTCAGACACAATGGAGAGCATTTGAAGACATCGAGATTTTTCACTAAAAATCATATAGCCGGTATGGTCAAATTTGAGGTTTTTCCTCGTTCATCTTCCAGCTGCCATAGTGGCCCATTATGACCTACCTACGACTTCTGTACACCTCTGGTGATGGTTTCTCACGTATATCAATCGATTCAGATACAATGGAGAGCATTTGAAGACATCGAGATTTTTCACTAAAAATCATATAGCCGGTATGGTCAAATTTGAGGTTCTTCCTCGTTCATCTTCCAGCTGCCATAGTGGCCCATTATGACCTACCTACGACTTCTGTACACCTCTGGTGATGGTTTCTCACGTATATCAATCGATTCAGACACAATGGAGAGCATTTGCAGACATCGAAATTTTCCACTTAAAATCATATAGCCGGCATGGTCAAATTTGAGGTTTTTCCTCGTTCATCTTCCAGCTGCCATAGTGGCCCATTATGACCTACCTACGACTTCTGTACACCTCTGGTGATGGTTCTCACGTATATCAATCGATTCAGACACAATGGAGAGCATTTGAAGACATCGAAATTTTCCACTAAAAATCATATAGCCGGCATGGTCAAATTTGAGGTTTTTCCTCGTTCATCTTCCAGCTGCCATAGTGGCCCATTATGACCTACCTACGACTTCTGTACACCTCTGGTGATGGTTCTCACGTATATCAATCGATTCAGACACAATGGAGAGCATTTGAAGACATCGAGATTTTTCACTAAAAATCATATAGCCGGTATGGTCAAATTTGAGGTTTTTCCTCGTTCATCTTCCAGCTGCCATAGTGGCCCATTATGACCTACCTACGACTTCTGTACACCTCTGGTGATGGTTTCTCACGTATATCAATCGATTCAGACACAATGGAGAGCATTTGAAGACATCGAAATTTTCCAATAAAAATCATATAGCCGGCATGTTCAAATTTGAGGTTTTTCCTCGTTCATCTTCCAGCTGCCATAGTGGCCCATTATGACCTACCTACGACTTCTGTACACACAAATTTGTGGTTTTTCCTCGTTCATCTTCCAGCTGCCATAATGGCCCATTATGACCTACCTACGACTTCTGTACACCTCTGGTGATGGTTCTCACGTATATCAATCGATTCAGACACAATGGAGAGCATTTGAAGACATCGAGATTTTTCACTAAAAATCATATAGCCGGTATGGTCAAATTTGAAGTTTTTCCTCGTTCATCTTCCAGCTGCCATAGTGGTCCATTATGACCTACCTACGACTTCTGTACACCTCTGGTGATGGTTTCTCACGTATATCAATCGATTCAGACACAATGGAGAGCATTTGAAGACATCGAAATTTTCCACTAAAAATCATATAGCCGGTATGGTCAAATTTGAGGTTCTTCCTCGTTCATCTTCCAGCTGCCATAGTGGCCCATTATGACCTACCTACGACTTCTGTACACCTCTGGTGATGGTTTCTCACGTATATCAATCGATTCAGACACAATGGAGAGCATTTGAAGACATCGAAATTTTCCACTAAAAATCATATAGCCGGCATGGTCAAATTTGTGGTTTTTCCTGGTTCATCTTCCAGCTGCCATAGTGGCCCATTATGACCTACCTACGACTTCTGTACACCTCTGGTGATGGTTCTCACGTATATCAATCGATTCAGACACAATGGAGAGCATTTGAAGACATCGAGATTTTTCACTAAAAATCATATAGCCGGTATGGTCAAATTTGAGGTTTTTCCTCGTTCATCTTCCAGCTGCCATAGTGGCCCATTATGACCTACCTACGACTTCTGTACACCTCTGGTGATGGTTTCTCACGTATATCAATCGATTCAGACACAATGGAGAGCATTTGAAGACATCGAGATTTTTCACTAAAAATCATATAGCCGGTATGGTCAAATTTGAGGTTTTTCCTCGTTCATCTTCCAGCTGCCATAGTGGCCCATTATGACCTACCTACGACTTCTGTACACCTCTGGTGATGGTTTCTCAAGTATATCAATCGATTCAGACACAATGGAGAGCATTTGAAGACATCGAAATTTTCCACTAAAAATCATATAGCCGGCATGGTCAAATTTGAGGTTTTTCCTCGTTCATCTTCCAGCTGCCATAGTGGCCCATTATGACCTACCTACGACTTCTGTACACCTCTGGTGATGGTTTCTCACGTATATCAATCGATTCAGACACAATGGAGAGCATTTGAAGACATCGAAATTTTCCACTAAATATCATATAGCCGGTATGGTCAAATTTGAGGTTTTTCCTCGTTCATCTTCCAGCTGCCATAGTGGCCCATTATGACCTACCTACGAATTCTGTACACCTCTGGTGATGGTTTCTCACGTATATCAATCGATTCAGATACAATGGAGAGCATTTGAAGACATCGAGATTTTTCACTAAAAATCATATAGCCGGTATGGTCAAATTTGAGGTTTTTCCTCGTTCATCTTCCAGCTGCCATAGTGGCCCATTATGACCTACCTACGACTTCTGTACACCTCTGGTGATGGTTTCTCACGTATATCAATCGATTCAGACACAATGGAGAGCATTTGCAGACATCGAAATTTTCCACTTAAAATCATATAGCCGGTATGGTCAAATTTGAGGTTTTTCCTCGTTCATCTTCCAGCTGCCATAGTGGCCCATTAGGACCTACCTACGAATTCTGTACACCTCTGGTGATGGTTTCTCACGTATATCAATCGATTCAGATACAATGGAGAGCATTTGAAGACATCGAGATTTTTCACTAAAAATCATATAGCCGGTATGGTCAAATTTGAGGTTTTTCCTCGTTCATCTTCCAGCTGCCATAGTGGCCCATTATGACCTACCTACGACTTCTGTACACCTCTGGTGATGGTTTCTCACGTATATCAATCGATTCAGACACAATGGAGAGCATTTGCAGACATCGAAATTTTCCACTTAAAATCATATAGCCGGTATGGTCAAATTTGAGGTTTTTCCTCGTTCATCTTCCAGCTGCCATAGTGGCCCATTATGACCTACCTACGACTTCTGTACACCTCTGGTGATGGTTTCTCACGTATATCAATCGATTCAGACACAATGGAGAGCATTTGAAGACATCGAAATTTTCCACTAAATATCATATAGCCGGTATGGTCAAATTTGAGGTTTTTCCTCGTTCATCTTCCAGCTGCCATAGTGGCCCATTATGACCTACCTACGACTTCTGTACACCTCTGGTGATGGTTTCTCACGTATATCAATCGATTCAGATACAATGGAGAGCATTTGAAGACATCGAGATTTTTCACTAAAAATCATATAGCCGGTATGGTCAAATTTGAGGTTTTTCCTCGTTCATCTTCCAGCTGCCATAGTGGCCCATTATGACCTACCTACGAATTCTGTACACCTCTGGTGATGGTTTCTCACGTATATCAATCGATTCAGATACAATGGAGAGCATTTGAAGACATCGAGATTTTTCACTAAAAATCATATAGCCGGTATGGTCAAATTTGAGGTTTTTCCTCGTTCATCTTCCAGCTGCCATAGTGGCCCATTATGACCTACCTACGACTTCTGTACACCTCTGGTGATGGTTTCTCACGTATATCAATCGATTCAGACACAATGGAGAGCATTTGCAGACATCGAAATTTTCCACTTAAAATCATATAGCCGGCATGGTCAAATTTGAGGTTTTTCCTCGTTCATCTTCCAGCTGCCATAGTGGCCCATTATGACCTACCTACGACTTCTGTACACCTCTGGTGATGGTTTCTCACGTATATCAATCGATTCAGACACAATGGAGAGCATTTGAAGACATCGAAATTTTCCACTAAAAATCATATAGCTGGCATGGTCAAATTTGAGGTTTTTCCTCGTTCATCTTCCAGCTGCCATAGTGGCCCATTATGACCTACCTACGACTTCTGTACACCTCTGCTGATGGTTTCTCACGTATATCAATCGATTCAGACACAATGGAGAGCATTTGAAGACATCGAAATTTTCCACTAAAAATCATATAGCCGGCATGGTAAAATTTGAGGATTTTAATCGTTCATCTTCCAGCTGCCATAGTGGCCCATTATGACCTACCTCCGACTTCTGTACACCTCTGGTGATGGTTTCTCACGTATATCAATCGATTCAGACACAATGGAGAGCATTTGAAGACATCGAAATTTTCCACTAAAAATCATATAGCCGGCATGGTCAAATTTGAGGTTTTTCCTCGTTCATCTTCCAGCTGCCATAGTGGCCCATTATGACCTACCTACGACTTCTGTACACCTCTGCTGATGGTTTCTCACGTATATCAATCGATTCAGACACAATGGAGAGCATTTGAAGACATCGAAATTTTCCACTAAAAATCATATAGCCGGCATGGTAAAATTTGAGGATTTTAATCGTTCATCTTCCAGCTGCCATAGTGGCCCATTATGACCTACCTCCGACTTCTGTACACCTCTGGTGATGGTTTCTCACGTATATCAATCGATTCAGACACAATGGAGAGCATTTGAAGACATCGAAATTTTCCACTAAAAATCATATAGCCGGCATGGTCAAATTTGAGGTTTTTCCTCGTTCATCTTCCAGCTGCCATAGTGGCCCATTATGACCTACCTACGACTTCTGTACACCTCTGGTGATGGTTTCTCACGTATATCAATCGATTCAGACACAATGGAGAGCATTTGAAGACATCGAGATTTTTCACTAAAAATCATATAGCCGGTATGGTCAAATTTGAGGTTCTTCCTCGTTCATCTTCCAGCTGCCATAGTGGCCCATTATGACCTACCTACGACTTCTGTACACCTCTGGTGATGGTTTCTCACGTATATCAATCGATTCAGACACAATGGAGAGCATTTGAAGACATCGAAATTTTCCACTAAAAATCATATAGCCGGCATGGTCAAATTTGAGGTATTTCCTCGTTCATCTTCCAGCTGCCATAGTGGCCCATTATGACCTACCTACGACTTCTGTACACCTCTGGTGATGGTTTCTCACGTATATCAATCGATTCAGACACAATGGAGAGCATTTGAAGACATCGAAATTTTCCACTAAAAATCATATAGCCGGCATGGTCAAATTTGAGGTTTTTCCTCGTTCATCTTCCAGCTGCCATAGTGGCCCATTATGACCTACCTACGACTTCTGTACACCTCTGGTGATGGTTTCTCACGTATATCAATCGATTCAGACACAATGGAGAGCATTTGAAGACATCGAGATTTTTCACTAAAAATCATATAGCCGGTATGGTCAAATTTGAGGTTTTTCCTCGTTCATCTTCCAGCTGCCATAGTGGCCCATTATGACCTACCTACGACTTCTGTACACCTCTGGTGATGGTTTCTCACGTATATCAATCGATTCAGACACAATGGAGAGCAATTGAAGACATCGAAATTTTCCACTAAAAATCATATAGCCGCCATGGTCAAATTTGAGGTTTTTCCTCGTTCATCTTCCAGCTGCCATAGTGGCCCATTATGACCTACCTACGACTTCTGTAAACCTCTGGTGATGGTTTCTCACGTATATCAATCGATTCAGACACAATGGAGAGCAATTGAAGACATCGAGATTTTTCACTAAAAATCATATAGCCGGTATGGTCAAATTTGAGGTTTTTCCTCGTTCATCTTCCAGCTGCCATAGTGGCCCATTATGACCTACCTACGACTACTGTACACCTCTGGTGATGGTTTCTCACGTATATCAATCGATTCAGACACAATGGAGAGCATTTGAAGACATCGAGATTTTTCACTAAAAATTATATAGCCGGTATGGTCAAATTTGAGGTTTTTCCTCGTTCATCTTCCAGCTGCCATAGTGGCCCATTATGACCTACCTACGACTTCTGTACACCTCTGGTGATGGTTTCTCACGTATATCAATCGATTCAGACACAATGGAGAGCATTTGAAGACATCGAAATTTTCCACTAAAAATCATATAGCCGGCCGGCATGGTCAAATTTGAGGTTTTTCCTCGTTCATCTTCCAGCTGCCATAGTGGCCCATTATGACCTACCTACGACTACTGTACACCTCTGGTGATGGTTTCTCACGTATATCAATCGATTCAGACACAATGGAGAGCATTTGAAGACATCGAGATTTTTCACTAAAAATTATATAGCCGGTATGGTAAAATTTGAGGTTTTTCCTCGTTCATCTTCCAGCTGCCATAGTGGCTCATTATGACCTACCTACGACTTCTGTACACCTCTGGTGATGGTTTCTCACGTATATCAATCGATTAAGACACAATGGAGAGCATTTGAAGACATCGAGATTTTCCACTAAAAATCATATAGCCGGCATGGTCAAATTTGAGGTTTTTCCTCGTTCATCTTCCAGCTGCCATAGTGGCCCATTATGACCTACCTACGACTTCTGTACACCTCTGGTGATGGTTTCTCACGTATATCAATCGATTCAGACACAATGGAGAGCATTTGAAGACATCGAAATTTTCCACTAAAAATCATATAGCCGGCATGGTCAAATTTGAGGTTTTTCCTCGTTCATCTTCCAGCTGCCATAGTGGCCCATTATGACCTACCTACGACTTCTGTACACCTCTGGTGATGGTTTCTCACGTATATCAATCGATTCAGACACAATGGAGAGCATTTGAAGACATCGAAATTTTCCACTAAAAATCATATAGCCGGCATGGTCAAATTTGAGGTTTTTCCTCGTTCATCTTCCAGCTGCCATAGTGGCCCATTATGACCTACCTACGACTTCTGTACACCTCTGGTGATGGTTTCTCACGTATATCAATCGATTCAGACACAATGGAGAGCATTTGAAGACATCGAAATTTTCCACTAAAAATCATATAGCCGGCATGGTCAAATTTGAGGTTTTTCCTCGTTCATCTTCCAACTGCCATAGTGGCCCATTATGACCTACCTACGACTTCTGTACACCTCTGGTGAGATGTGTATTAACGAAATCCAAAGACTGGAGTGGATCCGACGACATCGAATTTTTCACCTAAAAAAATGTACAGTGTATAGTAAGGATTTTGGAGCCTTTCCATGGCTCATCTTCCAACTGCCACAGCGGCCCAAATAGGCGTACCTACGACCTGTGCACACCTGTGGTTATGTGTTGAGATGTGTATTAACGAAATCCAAAGACTGGAGTGGATCCGACGACATCGAATTTTTCACCTAACAAAATGTACAGTGTATAGTAAGGATTTTGGAGCCTTCCATGGCTCATCTTCCAACTGCCACAGCGGCCCAACTAGACGTACCTACGACCTGTGCGCACCTGTGGTTATGTGTTGAGATGTGTATTAACGAAATCCAAAGACTGGAGTGGATCCGACGACATCGAATTTTTCACCTAAAAAAATGTACAGTGTATAGTAAGGATTTTGGAGCCTTTCCATGGCTCATCTTCCAACTGCCACAGCGGCCCAACTAGGCGTACCTACGACCTATGCGCACCTGTGGTTATGTGTTGAGATGTGTATTAACGAAATCCAAAGACTGGAGTGGATCCGACGACATCGATTTTTTCACCTAAAAAAATGTACAGTGTATAGTAAGGATTTTGGAGCCTTTCCATGGCTCATCTTCCAACTGCCACAGCGGCCCAACTAGGCGTACCTACGACCTGTGCGCACCTGTGGTTATGTGTTGAGATGTCTATTAACGAAATCCAAAGACTGGAGTGGAACCGACGACATCGAATTTTTCACCTAAAAAAATTTACAGTGTATAGTAAGGATTTTGGAGCCTTTCCATGGCTCATCTTCCAACTGCCACAGCGGCCCAACTAGGCGTACCTACGACCTGTGCGCACCTGTGGTTATGTGTTGAGATGTGTATTAACGAAATCCAAAGACTGGAGTGGATCCGACGACATCGAATTTTTCACCTAAAAAAATGTACAGTGTATATAGTAAGGATTTTAGAGCCTTTCCATGGTTCTTCTTCCAACTGCCACAGCGGCCCAACTAGGCGTACCTACGACCTGTGCGCACCTGTGGTTATGTGTTGAGATGTGTATTAACGAAATCCAAAGACTGGAGTGGATCCGACGACATCGAATTTTTCCCCCAAAAAAATGTACAGTGCATAGTAAGGATTTTGGAGCCTTTCCATGGCTCATCTTCCAACTGCCACAGCGGCCCAACTAGGCGTACCTACGACCTGTGCGCACCTGTGGTTATGTGTTGAGATGTCTATTAACGAAATCCAAAGACTGGAGTGGATCCGACGACATCGAATTTTTCACCTAAAAAAATGTACAGTGTATAGTAAGGATTTTGGGGCCTTTCCATGGCTCATCTTCCAACTGCCACAGCGGCCCAACTAGGCGTACCTACGACCTGTGCGCACCTGTGGTTATGTGTTGAGATGTGTATTAACGAAATCCAAAGACTGGAGTGGATCCGACGACATCGAATTTTTCACCTAAAAAAATGTACAGTGTATAGTAAGGATTTTGGAGCCTTCCATGGCTCATCTTCCAACTGCCATAGCGGCCCAACTAGGCATACCTACGACCTGTGCGCACCTGTGGTTATGTGTTGAGATGTCTATTAACGAAATCCAAAGACTGGAGTGGATCTGACGACATCGAATTTTTCACCTGAAAAAATATACAGTAAGGATTTTGGAGCCTTTCCATGGCTCATCTTCCAACTGCCACAGCGGCCCTACTAGGCGTACCTACGACCTGTGCGCACCTGTGGTTATGTGTTGAGATGTGTATTAACGTAATCCAAAGACTGGAGTGGATCCGACGACCTCGAATTTTTCACCTAAAAAAATGTACAGTGTATAGTAAGGATTTTAGAGCCTTTCCATGGCTCTTCTTCCAACTGCCACAGCGGCCCAACTAGGCGTACCTACGACCTGTGCGCACCTGTGGTTATGTGTTGAGAAGTGTATTAATGAAATCCAAAGACTGGAGTGGATCCGACGACATCGAATTTTTCACCTAACAAAATGTACAGTGTATAGTAAGGATTTTGGAGCCTTCCATGGCTCATCTTCCAACTGCCACAGCGGCCCAACTAGACGTACCTACGACCTGTGCGCACCTGTGGTTATGTGTTGAGATGTGTATTAACGAAATCCAAAGACTGGAGTGGATCCGACGACATCGAATTTTTCACCTAAAAAAATGTACAGTGTATAGTAAGGATTTTGGAGCCTTTCCATGGCTCATCTTCCAACTGCCACAGCGGCCCAACTAGGCGTACCTACGACCTGTGCGCACCTGTGGCTATGTGTTGAGATGTGTATTATCGAAATCCAAAGACTGGAGTGGATCCGACGACATCGAATTTTTCATCTAAAAAATGTACAGTGTATAGTAAGGATTTTGGAGCCTTTCCATGGCTCATCTTCCAACTGCCACAGCGGCCCAACTAGGCGTACCTACGACCTGTGCACACCTGTGGTTATGTGTTGAGATGTGTATTAACGAAATCCAAAGACTGGAGTGGATCCGACGACATCGAATTTTTCACCTAAAAAAATGTACAGTGTATAGTAAGGATTTTGGAGCCTTTCCATGGCTCATCTTGCAACTGCCACAGCGGCCCAACTAGGCATACCTACGACCTGTGCGCACCTGTGGTTATGTGTTGAGATGTGTATTAACGAAATCCAAAGACTGGAGTGGATCTGACGACATCGAATTTTTCACCTAACAAAATGTACAGTGTACAGTAAGGATTTTGGAGCCTTTCCATGGCTCATCTTCCAACTGCCACAGCGGCCCAACTAGGCATACCTACGACCTGTGCGCACCTGTGGTTATGTGTTGAGATGTGTATTAACGAAATCCAAAGACTGGAGTGGATCCGACGACATCGAATTTTTCACCTAACAAAATGTACAGTGTATAGTAAGGATTTTGGAGCCTTTCCATGGCTCATCTTCCAACTGCCACAGCGGCCCAACTAGACGTACCTACGACCTGTGCGCACCTGTGGTTATGTGTTGAGATGTGTATTAACGAAATCCAAAGACTGGAGTGGATCCGACGACATCGAATTTTTCACCTAAAAAAATGTACAGTGTATAGTAAGGATTTTGGAGCCTTTCCATGGCTCATCTTCCAACTGCCACAGCGGCCCAACTAGGCATACCTACGACCTGTGCGCACCTGTGGTTATGTGTTGAGATGTGTATTAACGAAATCCAAAGCTTGGAGTGGATCCGACGACATCGAATTTTTCACCCAAAAAAATGTACAGTGTATAGTAAGGATTTTGGAGCCTTCCATGGCTCATCTTCCAACTGCCATAGCGGCCCAACTAGGCATACCTACGACCTGTGCGCACCTGTGGTTATGTGTTGAGATGTCTATTAACGAAATCCAAAGACTGGAGTGGATCTGACGACATCGAATTTTTCACCTGAAAAAATATACAGTAAGGATTTTGGAGCCTTTCTATGGCTCATCTTCCAACTGCCACAGCGGCCCTACTAGGCGTACCTACGACCTGTGCGCACCTGTGGTTATGTATTGAGATGTGTATTAACGTAATCCAAAGACTGGAGTGGATCCGACGACCTCGAATTTTTCACCTAAAAAAATGTACAGTGTATAGTAAGGATTTTAGAGCCTTTCCATGGCTCTTCTTCCAACTGCCACAGCGGCCCAACTAGGCGTACCTACGACCTGTGCGCACCTGTGGTTATGTGTTGAGATGTCTATTAACGAAATCCAAAGACTGGAGTGGATCCGACGACATCGAATTTTTCACCTAAAAAAATGTACAGTGTATAGTAAGGATTTTAGTCAGTCGTGCACAGACCGTTGAACTGTCCACAAGTGTTTCGGCTTATTAGAAATATTCAGAAAAACGAAAATAAAGTGAAGTAGTGCAGTTGATACTGGGATCCGCAACAAGAGCGCAGCCGGGTGCATAGAGTGTTCAACCGCGAGCCAGCAGGTGCTGGGTTCGAAACCCAGTTTGGGAATACGTCCTCTTTTTTTTTTTTTCTTTCTCGTCTTCAACCAACTGCATAATTGCATCAATAGAAAAGTGAGTGCAAAGTATGGAGGAGAACGGGCAGGCCGCTCACCTAGAAGCGGTCGGCGAGAAACATAAACCGGTGGCAGAAATGTCACGCCAACACCCAACGGTGCCTAATGATGGCACAACGAAGAGGAGGAGGAAGAGGCAAACCTCCACCAGCTCTAAGCGACGCCAAATTAACGCGTCAAACCACAATACGCAAGAGGAAGAGAATCCAGCTACGTCTACGTCATCGAACGAGACATCTCACGAAGACGATGCAGATGACGATGCATACTCGTATGTGTCAGACGGGAGGGAGGGGCGATTCGCAGTGAGCAGTATCAGCTTCGAATCGATGCCCTCCGACACCGAAGAAGAAGTGGAAGACATAATCCGCTCGAAGCAGACGAAAGTCTCCAATCTGAGGGAGGAGACTGACAAACTCCTCCGAGAGATTAGAGAGCTTCGAAGAAGAACTCTCGAAAGGAGAAGAAAGGAGGAGGAGCAAGCAAACTTACAAATCGCTCAACAACAAAAACAGTTGCCTAAACCGAGTCAACCGCAACCGCAGCAGATGCAGCAACAAAAACAGCCAACTGCATCTAAACAAAATAAGCCGCAACAACAGCCAGCAAGCCGGCAACAAAAGAAAGCGGCTCTGCAACATCAGCAGAAGCAGCCACCGAAGAAAGCAGCCCTGCAACAACAGCAAGCAGCAACGAAACAGCAGAAGCAGCAGCAACATGCATCGAGTGAGCAGCAACAGCATCCAGCAGTACACCAGCAGCAACAACAACAAAATAAGAAGGAAAAAGTGCCTCCGATCAACTTATACAAGCCGGACATCATACAAACTGCAGAGGTATGTAGGTCGGCCATAGGTACTGGGCATTTTAAAATTAAAAAAAATAAGGGGGTAGAAAAATATTCTATCAGCTGCAAGACAGTTGATAATCACGCTACTCTGAAAAGATGTCTAAAGCGTTCGATGATTGAGTTCTTCTCCTTTACACCGAAAGGAGAAAAAATTCAATCCAAATTATTAAAGATCGCCGCACCGCTCGAAGCGGAGGAGGTCTTCCAACTGCTCAAAGAGCAAGTGTGCGATGGTCTTGAGTTCGTCGGGGTCAAGCCCTTCACCACAGCTAAGGCAAAACGAGAGGGACGGAAATTACCGTTCTTCATTGTACAGCTGTCACCCAACAGCAAAGTAGATAAGCTAAATGATTTGAGAACATTAGCTGACTACGATTGCGTCTGGGAAAACATAAGAAGGCGCGACGGCATTATCCAATGCGTTCGCTGCCAAAGGTTTGGGCACGCCGCGTCGAACTGCCAAATGCAGCCTCGATGCGTGAAGTGCAGTAAAAACCACAAGGCGGAGGAATGCCCGCTGGGGAAAGAGGGAGCAGCTGACAAAAGTCAGCTCAAGTGCGTTCTCTGCGGGAACGCGGGGCACACCGCTAATTATCGGGGTTGCCCTAAGTTCCAAGAGCGGAAAACAAAAATGGTTCTGCAGAAGCAGCCCCCAGTGAAAAATCCACTCGGGGCAGCCGTAACCGTCACCCCTCAAGTGACTTACGCCCAAATGGCGTCTGGTCAGAGGAGCACGGGAAAGGAGCTACCGAAGGTAGTGCCGCAGCCTTCAGTGCCAAGAGCAGACGATCCAACGCCCAATTGGAAATCCTCCATTGAAAGGCGTATGGATCGGTTAGAGGAGCAGGTAAGCCAAATTCTGGCGCTCCTGCAGAACCAAGCACGTCACCAGTCTTGATGGCTGCGCAGACGGAGAGCACATATAAGATCCTTGCAGTGAATGCAAATTCATTGATAAGGATCCCGCGAAAAAACGAGCTCTATAGATTGTTGGACGATCAAAGCCCAGAGCTATTTCTGATTAGCGAAACCAAGCAAACCCAGGGAGTCACATTGGAGTACGGTAATTATAATGTTATTAGAAGAGACCGACCCAACTCCAGTGGTGGAGGCGGTGTTGCGATCTTCATTAAAAATAACATTAAACACAAAGTAGTGTATAGCAGTGAAGTACGACGGTTTCAGGAGCTGGAGGCCTGCATCGTGTGCATTTCTCTCCGCAGTGGAAAGAAGCTGTATGCGGTGTCGGTTTACTCCTCCGGCCCCCCTAGTTCCAGAACTACGATATCAGAGCTCGATTCACTCTTTCGATGTCTAAGACTGGACTCGGAGGAGAACTATTTTATTTTGGCCGGGGACTTAAATGCCCGACATGGATATTGGGGAAACATAGTTTCCAATAGTAGAGGGGACCAGCTTTACAGCTGGTATTGCTTGCACAGTGTCGAATATAGACTCGAGTTGAAAGCAACAGAGATCTCGTCCTTCCCCAGAAGCGGATCTTATCTGGATCTCCTGCTATTTGACGCAAGACTGCAGCTGATAGACACAAACTCACAAACGGTAAACTGTTTGAACACTTTCGTGTATCTCAGTGACCATTGCGGACTCAGAGCCGAAATCAAGATCCCCAACGATATTGCGGAATTAGGAGAGTTTGTTCAAACGTATCCTTACAATTACAGTAGGACACGCTGGACACGCTTCTCCAGACAAATGACGAGAGCAGTCTCCTCGAATGCGCTCCACATACCGTCCAATAGAAACTTGTCAAACGAGGAGATTGACATGTATCTTATACAATTGGACGAGACAATAAAACGAACAATGGACAGTACGATACCACGGTATACACGCACAAACAACGAAAACTTGTACCGCAATGCGACAATTGACGCACTACATCGACGGAAAAGTAGACTCCTGTCAAGATTAAAAACCTTGTACAGACGGTTTACTGACAGACGAGATGAGGAAATTAGGACACTGAAGTCGCTCATCAAAAACATTCAAACATTAATTGTTCAGAACTACAGACTTTCTGTTAACATGCATTGGAACAATAAGATTCGGGCTGTAAAATCCAACAACCCGAGCATGTTTCCGCAGATAAATAAAATTTTTCGTAGTAAGCATAGCGATCTTCCGTGTCTTAAGCTCCACAGAACGACGGACAACGAACAAATACTGACTACAGCAGGTATTGATCCAGATAACGCCGTACTCGACGATAACTTCTTTGTGGTCGAAGACCCGCAAGAAAAAATGGAGGTACTTGGCGCGGTCTTTCAGGAAGTGTATAAGGTGAATGTGAGTGTTCGCCCAAACCACGACCTGGAGAACTGCGTACAATCTAGCAACTCGCAACTTCGAGAAGACATGCAACAATGGCGATCTGAGAACTTCGGCTTTGTCGTGTTCAATGAAGATAACATGGCAGATAATGTCATCGCCGACGAAGGGGTTCTTCCCCCGTTCATATCGAAGACAGAGCTCCAAGCGGTCTTCGAATCACTAAAAAAGAAAAAATCAGTTGGAATCGACGGGATCTCGAACATTGTGCTAAGACATCTCCCCCTAGATGTGGTTAATATGTACACTATCCTGTTTAACAATGCTCTGAATAATGCACATTATCCGGAGCATTGGAAAACTGCGATTGTGCAACCCATATCCAAGCGAGGTAAAGATTCTTCGAATCCGTGCAACCTCAGGTCAATTAGTCTCCTTCCGAACATCAGCAAGGTATTCGAGAAGGTGATAAATAGAGCTCTGACCAACTGGACAGAGGACAAACATATTATTCCGGATAACCAATTCGGTTTCAAAGCGGGGCATGACACTATTCATGCCGCGTCGAAACTGGTGTCGGATATCCAATGGAACAAGAGCCAGAAACAATGTACGGGTGCCTGCCTGATTGACCTGGAGAAGGCCTTCGACACCGTATGGTTAGAAGGACTTTTTTACAAGCTCAATGGGCTAGGCATTAGTAAACCACTGCTGTACCTACTGTGTAACATGCTTACTGGTAGAAGGTTTGTCGTCAAGAATGGCAGTGTGACCTCTGCAGGTATTTTTGATGTAAAAAATGGTCTCCAACAGGGTGCCGTTAATTCGCCGATCCTGTTCAACATTTTCTTGAGCGATCTAATAAGTTCTCTTCCTCACGCAATTGCGTACGCCGACGACTTGATCGTGTACAGATCAGGTAAAAAGATCGAGGACATCACTACTCTCGCGCAGGGTGACTTCGACTCATTCATGAGAAGTTGCGATGACTGGAAGTTGAATATCAACTTTCAGAAGTCGGAAACCATACTGTTCAGGACCCCGTTGTATAAGGCTTCGGCGGATACAAAAAAGAATTGGCGAAAGTTCTCAATTGTTGGGCGTCACGGGCAACCACTGGCGCTGTTTTTGAATGTGACGTAACCAACGACGATATCACACCGATGAACGACGAAAAGAACCAACGAAACAAAATGAAGCGAAAATGTGTAATATCAAGTTATGTTTTATTTGTACAAAATAAATCAATTTGGTACTTATCTGGGTGACGAGTGGAATCCAAGTGATCGAGAGACCCTGAGATCGAAAGCTCGACACCGCCGCTCACCCAGAATTCGAACAGTTAATACAATTGGGTAAGATTACATAGAGAGAGTGTATAACAATTAAATAATATGGCTTGAATATGAGAGCAAGAGATGAAATGAGAGCAAAATTAAATGAGAGCAAAATTAAATGAAACCAAATATAAGAGAAATGAACGAAAAGCAAATATAACACAAATCACTGAATGGAACATCGATGATCTCCAAGAGAATACTACGTCTAATCCGAAACATCCCGGCCCCCCTGAAACGAGTTTCAGGACGATGGGAGGTGTACTAGTTTAGAAATCGGACGGACGAAGGTTCCACCGATCGTTCTAACGTTGGCAACTCGCACATGACCATCTGAGCCCGGGCTAACATCTTCAATTTTACCCAGTACCCATTTGGTGGGCGGAAGATTTGGCTCCTTTAGAACCACTATGTCCCCAGGTTTAAAGCTTGTTGTCGGTGTTCGCCATTTCGGTCTTTCTTGAAGAGTTGTGAGATATTCGTTGTGCCATCTCTTCCAGAACCCCTGTACCATGTTCTGAAGATGATTCCAATGTCTCAAGCGGTGCGGGGGAGTGTCCAACAGGTTTGGCTCAGGAACTGCTGTGAGAGGTTCACCTACGAGAAAGTGAGCTGGGGTTAATGGGTTTAAATCACAGTCGGACATAGAACATAAAGGACGTGAGTTAAGTACGGCCTCAATTTGACATAACACTGTGTGCAAGTCCTCGAATGTTAGCAACGACTTCCCAATAACGCGACGCAAATGCATCTTTACTGCCTTGACTCCAGCCTCCCACAACCCACCAAAATGTGGGGCGGCGGGAGGGATGAAATGCCAAGTTATGCCGTCTCTTGCTAATGTAGAAGCGATGAGGTCATTGTGAGCTTGCTCCATAACCAACTTATGCATCTCGTTCAAACACCTACGCGCTCCTTGAAAATTTGTGCCGTTGTCGCTGTATATGTTCGAGCATTTGCCACGACGAGACACAAATCGACGTAATGCTGCGATGAAAGCTTCAGTGGTCAGATCGCTTACTACCTCCAGATGTATCGCCTTGGTTGACATGCATATGAAGAGGGCTATGTAAGCTTTCGATAGAATGGGCTTTCGAGTGCGAGATAATTTAATGGTCAGTGGCCCAGCGTAGTCACAACCTGTGTTTGTGAAAGGGCGACTAGGTTGTATGCGGTATGCAGGTAATTCACCCATGAGTTGTTCGCTTGTCGATTTCCGTTGCATGAAACATGGTTTGCACGAGTGTATGATAGAACGGATAAGGTTGCGACTCCCCAGGATCCAGTATTGTTGTCGAACGAAGGCGAATGTCTCGGACACTCCAGCATGCATATAACGTTGATGGATATCTGAAACGATTAGGGCTGAAACCGGATTAGCTTTTGGCAAGATAATAGGGTGTTTGATGTTGAACGATACGCTCGCGTGCTTAATACGTCCGCCTATACGGAGTAGTCCATCAATGTCCAAGAAGGCTGAGTATCTCAACAGCTTGGATTTGGGAGGAAGTTGGTGTTTAGTACGCAGATGTTTAATATCGTCTTCAAATGATTCGGCTTGCACATATTTTAGGATGATGGCCCAAGACGTTCGGATTTCGGCATACCTCAACCCGTGAGTTGTTCGATCGACCGCTCTGCATCGACAGTTAGACAGAAAGCGAAGACAGTAAGCAACTACTCTCTGCAACCGATACCACGACGAAATCTTGTGGACTAATTCATAAAGAACATGAACACTAACCGACGCGGTGAATACGTGTTTATTAATTGGTCTCTCCTCCAGTTGAAACAATCTATTAGAGAGACGCGGTTTTGGCCAATGTTCTTCTGATAACGTCAACCAGGGCGGACCGGTCCACCACAGCGCGTGTTTGTGAAGATTCGAAGGAGGCACTCCGCGTGACGCGCAATCAGCAGGGTTACTTTCGGTCGGAATATAGCGCCAGCAATGTCCGGGTAAAGTCTCTAAAATTAGTGCAGTACGATTGGCGATAAAGGTTGTCCAGCGACGTGGTGGTGACGAAAGCCAATGGAGTACAATTTCGGAGTCACACCACGCGAAAGTCTTTAAGTTTATGTTAATGACCGACGACTTAATGAGATTTATCAACCGGGTCAATAATAATGCACCACAGAGTTCAAGCCGGGGAATGGAGATCGGTTTCAATGGGGCGACTTTGGTTTTTGCCGCTACTATAGTGACAACTGTTTCACCTGTAACCGATTTCGAGCGCGCATAAACAACGGCTGCATACGCTACGGAGGAAGCATCCGAAAAGCCGTGAAGCTCTATATTTTCCTCGGACGAGAACACATTTCGCGATACCTGGATCTTTTCAAACGATGGGAGTTGTTGGCGATAACTTATCCATTTTTCAGCGAACTCAGATGGTAAGGCATCATCCCATCCCAATTTCACCTGATATGACCAGAGCTGCTGAAACATTATTTTAAATAAAATTACTGATGGAGATAGTAGACCGAGTGGATCGAAAATTCGAGCAATTTCCGAAAGCAAAGTTCTTCTGGTTAAAGCAGGACAGGATTCAGGGAGATTAATTCGAAATGAATACACATCCTTGGCAGGATTCCAATACATGCCCAATACCCTAATAAACGATTGGGAGCGTTCGGGATCAACAAAAGAGTACTCACAATCTTCCGGACGTTGTTTCGTTAGAAGAGTCCAGCAATTAGAACTCCATTTCCGCAACTGTAGCTTGGCTTCTGAAAGTAACAACACTAATTCCGTTTGTAGACTCAGAAGCACTTCAACCGAATTTGCACCAGTCATAATATCGTCAACGTATACGTCGTTGAGCAATATTTTAGCAGCGTTTGGGTACTTTTCATGGTAGTCGTTTGCGATCTGCTGCAATACGCGAACCGAGAGAAATGGTGCCGATGCAGTTCCATACGTCACGGTACGTAAACGAAAGTGTTGTAGTTCTTCACCAGGGTTTGAACGCCACACGATGCGTTGGTAGTCTGTATCTTCTGCACGAACCCATATCTGTCGAAACATTTTGACAATGTCGGCAGTGAACACGAACCGATGTTGACGAAACCTTAAGCATACCCCTAGCAAATTACGCTGAATGGATGGTCCGATTAGAAGTTGACTATTCAATGATTGCCCGTTTCTATCCTTTACGGAACCATCAAACACGACGCGTAGTTTTGTCGACGTTCGTTCTGATCTTAACACCGCGTGATGAGGTAGATAAAATTGTTGCGAAGAGTCCGTATGTAGATCACCACTGGGTATCGGCTCCATATGACCGAGCTGAATGTATTCTGTCATAAATTGTGTATAGAGTTTGCTTAATTCCGGATTATTTCGAAACCGACGTTCCATTGAATACAATCGCGAGACCGCGGCGTGCATCGTATCTCTAAACTGCGGTGACGGGGTTTTGAATGGAAGAGCAACGACGTACTTCCCGTCAGGAGCGCGAGTGAATGTCTTCTGAAAGTGATCTTCAGCTGGGTCATGTACACTATCATGGGCCGTGAGAGGAGGAACATATTCTAACTCCCAGAACCGCTGCAACAGACCATCTACATCTAGAGTCGAATGGAACGAAGAAATATTTGGAGGATCACAATCCGCATCAACTAACTCCCCTGAAATTACCCATCCGAATGAAGTGTTTTGAGCGATAGGTTCTCCTTGTTTTCCAAAGACTTGTTCAGGACGCAAAATGGACCAGACCTTGTCAGCTCCCAACAGGACGTTGATTGAATTAGATGCATTGAAATGTGGATCTGCCAATCCCAAATTACGAATATGCTCCCATCTCGAAATGTCAAAACTTTGGGATGGTAATTTGGTGGTTAATTTACTTAGCACGAATACATCGACCGATAAGTGTGTTGAGTTGCATCGCGAAAAAAGTTGAATCGACATACATCCCTTGGTATATCCAGCTTCGGTATTGGATAGACCCATTACGGGAATACGAGAATGAATTCGGGGTAACCCAAGTCGTTGTGCGAATGATTCCGTAATGAAAGACGACTGGGAGCCCGTATCTAATAGAACACGACACTCAATAAACCGCCCCCGATTGTCTTGAAGTTTAGCTAGGATTGTTGGCAAGATTGTTTGTTTGCGAATGCTAAACTCAAGCGAATGGTTGCTAACCAATGGGGTGGTCAAACTGGATTTGAGATTTCGATTAACTGGAACGAGAGATGGTAATGATACGGATGGTGTGGAGGATGACGAAGGCTGGCAATTTGTTGATGTTAATCCCGACGACAAGCGGTTTCGAAAATCCTCATGATGGACAAGAGTGTGATGACGCGATTTACACACACGACAGCGAAACGAAGATCTACACTTAACAGAGGCATGTCCAACACGAAGACAATTAAAGCACAAAGACTGAGTTTTCACAAAATTCCGACGCGATACTATGTCTAGAGACAGAAATTGAGAACACTGGGAAAGAGTATGATCGCTTTTGCACATTGGACACCGGGTATTGTTTTCAGAGGCCTTCACTAAATGTGCTCGAATATGACCCGAATGGTTTGAACGCGATGCAGTCGAACGATGAAGAGATTGGCAAGTTTCTAATGCGTCACACCTGATTTCAAGAAATTGAACTAGGTCGAGTACGGAACTATCATCTCGAGAGCCCACCTCCTCCGCCCACGCTTGTTTTGTTTCAATGTCTAACTTGGTAAGCAATAGGTAGATGAGCCATGGATCTCGACTATTTTTCCCGAGCGCGTTTAGACCGCGAATGACTTCATCTGCTCCGTCCGTAATTTTGCGAAGTGCTTGCACATTGGAGATACTAAGAGTCGGTAAGGAAAGAAAGCTCTGTATAAATGTCTGTACGATTAAATTTGTCCGATCATATCGTTTTTCCAGTCTGTCCCAAGCTTCAAGATAATTTGCATCTGAAATTGGAATGTGTTTTATCACATTGGCCGCTTCATCGCGCAAAAACGATTTTAAATAGTGAAATTTCTGTGTAGCTGTTAAGTTCTTGTTGTCGATTGAACCCATGAACAGATCTCGAAATGACGGCCAGTCTTTGTAGTTGCCCGAGAAGGGCGGCATTACAATTTGAGGTAACTTAACTTCCGAACACGTGGTAGTTGAGGAATCTAATTTGTTCATCAGGGCGGTGTGTTGATCTGCGAGCCGATCAAGGGCTGGATTACCGGAATTCGTTTCCTCCTGGTTTTGTCGTTCACGTATTGCCTTTTTCAGACCCGAATGTGCTTCGAAATACTTAGCTTCGTAAGTAGCAAAATCGTGTTCGTATTCCTGGATTTCGTGGTCCTCCACGTGCTGCAAGCATTCAAAATGCAACTGCGAAAATTCGGACCAAGTTTCTACCACTCTGCATAATCGAATTTCAAGCATCTCCAGACTTGTAGACCCATCTATGGTTGCCAGAAAATCCACCGCACGCGTTAAGCCTCCCTTTGCCGTGCCGCGCTTTTGCTTCAACGCCTTCATACCTCGTCCGAAGCAAACAAAAAAATAACCCGAGTGTGCCTAACGCTTAACGAAAATTAGATAACTTTCTAGAGTTCGAAAGAGGATGGCACTACGGAACCGATATTTAAATATAATTTAATATTAACTTCGTATTAAACTTGAAAGTTCTAGAAACTAGTCTACTGCACTCGAATAGGAAAGCTCACTCACGTGGTTTTGTTTCACCAGTCAAAATAGTTACCATTTACATGCACTTATTATATTTGAAACATACATACATACATAATACGTAAAGGTCTTTTAAATTCTTTATTTATCCGGCTAACGAAGGACCAAAATGTTTTTGAATGTGACGTAACCAACGACGATATCACACCGATGAACGACGAAAAGAACCAACGAAACAAAATGAAGCGAAAATGTGTAATATCAAGTTATGTTTTATTTGTACAAAATAAATCAATTTGGTACTTATCTGGGTGACGAGTGGAATCCAAGTGATCGAGAGACCCTGAGATCGAAAGCTCGACACCGCCGCTCACCCAGAATTCGAAAAGTTAATACAATTGGGTAAGATTACATAGAGAGAGTGTATAACAATTAAATAATATGGCTTGAATATGAGAGCAAGAGATGAAATGAGAGCAAAATTAAATGAGAGCAAAATTAAATGAAACCAAATATAAGAGAAATGAACGAAAAGCAAATATAACACAAATCACTGAATGGAACATCGATGATCTCCAAGAGAATACTACGTCTAATCCGAAACAGGCGCAAAGGACTGTAGTCAGATACCTGGGGATCTGGCTAGATCATTATCTATATTTTAACAAACATGTAGATGCTGCTCTAGCCCGAGCCCGAGGCGCTTTCGCTCTTACAAAGAGACTGTTTTACAACAGCCAACTCGATGCGAGGGTGAAGGTGATCTGCTACATGGCCCTCATCCGGCCAATGCTCACCTATGGCTGTCCCGTGTGGTTCAACGTGAGTGCAAGCTTGATGGAAAAGATTCGGGTGTTTGAGAGGGCTTGTCTTAGGGCTTGCCTTCGCCTTTACAGAACACCAGAGTCCCAGTACAGAAAATTCTACTCCAATGAGGTTTTATACAACAGGGCGAACCTGATACGAGTGGACAATTTCCTGGTGAAATTGATTCGAGGCCACACTGCTAGAGCGATGAACTCGGCCAATAACCTGATCTCGGGGGCTTACTACCCCAATCCTCAATACCACGAAAGGGTACGTCATAACGGCTTCGTCCCCCCAGAATCATTCCTCCATTTAGACAAACACGGTCTGATACAAACTGAAAATGCGGTACCGCTCCTCTTCCACATCGCCCGTTCAACTGTGGATGGGCGACTCAACCACGACCGTTCCGTCGCACAACGAGCTGAAGAGGGTCTCCTCCGGTTCAGTACGGCGGTATCAAGGCGAGATGTTCGGGATGTTGCAATGCAACACCGAAAATTCTGGTGGCTGTGTAGCGAGGGGACTCCATCATCGAACCCTTTACACCCTGGTTAGGCAAAGGGTAGTACAGATTCCCTTATGGGGCGCAGTCGGTCTCTGTCTTGCAGCGGATTATTTCTTAGTTCTGCTGCAACCTATGGCCGACCTACGTATTTTAGGGTAGTTTGTAAGCTGTATATATGTAAATAAAAAATAAAAAAAAAATAAAAAAAAAAAAAAAAAAAAAAAAAAAAAAAAAAAAAAAAAAAAAAAAAAATTACGTATACACATTTGTACATGTGTGTACTTATGTGTATACCTTTGTAAATAGTATAAGTACATATATATATATATGTGCGTATATTATTATACATACATGTATATATGTATGTATGTTTAGTTTAAGATAGTTTAAGTTATTTTAAGGTAGTATTTAAGTTAGCATATAGGTTTTAAAATAAAATCTGTTCTGCTATTAAGTTTTTTGAAAGTTTTCTTAATTTTAAATTGTTCAGTTAGTCTATAATATTAAGCACATGCACATGCATTGTTAGGTTAGGTTAAGTCGAAAGACATAGTATAAGATTAAGTTTAGCTTAGAGTGCCCGCC
The DNA here is from genome assembly GCA_907269125.1 of Eristalis pertinax. Classification (NCBI taxonomy): domain Eukaryota; kingdom Metazoa; phylum Arthropoda; class Insecta; order Diptera; family Syrphidae; genus Eristalis; species Eristalis pertinax. Next base: position 3,842 of record CAJSMF010000215.1, on the reverse strand, counting down.
TAGGGCCAGTAAGTTAGAAGTAGTAACTCTGTTCGTTCAACTAGTTTTAAGCATTTTTGTCTAGTATTTAAGTTATGTTATAAATTTATATTAATAAAAATGAATTGAAAATGAAAATGAAAAATGTAAGGATTTTAGAGCCTTTCCATGGCTCTTCTTCCAACTGCCACAGCGGCCCAACTAGGCGTACCTACGACCTGTGCGCACCTGTGGTTATGTGTTGAGATGTGTATTAACGAAATCCAAAGACTGGAGTGGATCCGACGACATCGAATTTTTCACCTAAAAAAATATACAGTGTATAGTAAGGATTTTGGAGCCTTCCATGGCTCATCTTCCACCTGCCACAGCGGCCCAACTAGGCGTACCTACGACCTGTGCGCACCTGTGGTTATGTGTTGAGATGTGTATTAACGAAATCCAAAGACTGGAGTGGATCCGACGACATCGAATTTTTCACCTAACAAAATGTACAGTGTATAGTAAGGATTTTGGAGCCTTTCCATGGCTCATCTTCCAACTGCCACAGCGGCCCAACTAGGCGTACCTACGACCTGTGCACACCTGTGGTTATGTGTTGAGATGTGTATTAACGAAATCCAAAGACTGGAGTGGATCCGACGACATCGAATTTTTCACCTAAAAAAATGTACAGTGTATATAGTAAGGATTTTAGAGCCTTTCCATGGTTCTTCTTCCAACTGCCACAGCGGCCCAACTAGGCGTACCTACGACCTGTGCGCACCTGTGGTTATGTGTTGAGATGTGTATTAACGAAATCCAAAGACTGGAGTGGATCCGACGACATCGAATTTTTCCCCCAAAAACATGTACAGTGTATAGTAAGGATTTTGGAGCCTTTCCATGGCTCATCTTCCAACTGCCACAGCGGCCCAACTAGACGTACCTACGACCTGTGCGCACCTGTGGTTATGTGTTGAGATGTGTATTAACGAAATCCAAAGACTGAAGTGGATCCGACGACCTCGAATTTTTCACCCAAAAAAATGTACGATGTATAGTAAGGATTTTGGAGCCTTCCATGGCTCATCTTCCAACTGCCATAGCGGCCCAACTAGGCATACCTACGACCTGTGCGCACCTGTGGTTATATGTTGAGATGTCTATTAACGAAATCCAAAGACTGGAGTGGATCCGACGACTTCGAATTTTTCACCTAAAACAATGTGCAGTGTATAGTAAGGATTTTGGAGCCTTTCCATGGCTCATCTTCCAACTGCCACAGCGGCCCAACTAGGCGTACCTACGACCTGTGCGCACCTGTGGTTATGTGTTGAGATGTGTATTAACGAAATCCAAAGACTGGAGTGGATCCGACGACATCGAATTTTTCACCTAAAAAAATGTACAGTGTATAGTAAGGATTTTGGAGCCTTTCCATGGCTCATCTTCCAACTGCCACAGCGGCCCAACTAGGCGTACCTACGACCTGTGCGCACCTGTGGTTATGTGTTGAGATGTGTATTAGCGAAATCCAAAGACTGGAGTGGATCCGACGACATCGAATTTTTCACCCAAAAAAAATGTACGATGTATAGTAAGGATTTTGGAGCCTTCCATGGCTCATCTTCCAACTGCCATAGCGGCCCAACTAGGCATACCTACGACCTGTGCGCACCTGTGGTTATATGTTGAGATGTCTTTTAACGAAATCCAAAGACTGGAGTGGATCCGACGACATCGAATTTTTCACCTAAAAAAATGTACAGTGTATAGTAAGGATTTTGGAGCCTTTCCATGGCTCATCTTCCAACTGCCACAGCGGCCCAACTAGGCATACCTACGACCTGTGCGCACCTGTGGTTATGTGTTGAGATGTGTATTAACGAAATCCAAAGACTGGAGTGGATCTGACGACATCGAATTTTTCACCTAACAAAATGTACAGTGTATAGTAAGGATTTTGGAGCCTTTCCATGGCTCATCTTCCAACTGCCACAGCGGCCCAACTAGGCATACCTACGACCTGTGCGCACCTGTGGTTATGTGTTGAGATGTGTATTAACGAAATCCAAAGACTGGAGTGGATCCGACGACATCGAATTTTTCACCTAACAAAATGTACAGTGTATAGTAAGGATTTTGGAGCCTTTCCATGGCTCATCTTCCAACTGCCACAGCGGCCCAACTAGACGTACCTACGACCTGTGCGCACCTGTGGTTATGTGTTGAGATGTGTATTAACGAAATCCAAAGACTGGAGTGGATCCGACGACATCGAATTTTTCACCTAAAAAAATGTACAGTGTATAGTAAGGATTTTGGAGCCTTTCCATGGCTCATCTTCCAACTGCCACAGCGGCCCAACTAGGCGTACCTACGACCTGTGCGCACCTGTGGTTATGTGTTGAGATGTGTATTAACGAAATCCAAAGCTTGGAGTGGATCCGACGACATCGAATTTTTCACCCAAAAAAATGTACAGTGTATAGTAAGGATTTTGGAGCCTTCCATGGCTCATCTTCCAACTGCCATAGCGGCCCAACTAGGCATACCTACGACCTGTGCGCACCTGTGGTTATGTGTTGAGATGTCTATTAACGAAATCCAAAGACTGGAGTGGATCTGACGACATCGAATTTTTCACCTGAAAAAATATACAGTAAGGATTTTGGAGCCTTTCTATGGCTCATCTTCCAACTGCCACAGCGGCCCTACTAGGCGTACCTACGACCTGTGCGCACCTGTGGTTATGTATTGAGATGTGTATTAACGTAATCCAAAGACTGGAGTGGATCCGACGACCTCGAATTTTTCACCTAAAAAAATGTACAGTGTATAGTAAGGATTTTAGAGCCTTTCCATGGCTCTTCTTCCAACTGCCACAGCGGCCCAACTAGGCGTACCTACGACCTGTGCGCACCTGTGGTTATGTGTTGAGATGTCTATTAACGAAATCCAAAGACTGGAGTGGATCCGACGACATCGAATTTTTGACCTAAAAAAATGTACAGTGTATAGTAAGGATTTTAGAGCCTTTCCATGGCTCTTCTTCCAACTGCCACAGCGGCCCAACTAGGCGTACCTACGACCTGTGCGCACCTGTGGTTATGTGTTGAGATGTGTATTAACGAAATCCAAAGACTGGAGTGGATCCGACGACATCGAATTTTTCACCTAAAAAAATATACAGTGTATAGTAAGGATTTTGGAGCCTTCCATGGCTCATCTTCCACCTGCCACAGCGGCCCAACTAGGCGTACCTACGACCTGTGCGCACCTGTGGTTATGTGTTGAGATGTGTATTAACGAAATCCAAAGACTGGAGTGGATCCGACGACATCGAATTTTTCACCTAACAAAATGTACAGTGTATAGTAAGGATTTTGGAGCCTTTCCATGGCTCATCTTCCAACTGCCACAGCGGCCCAACTAGACGTACCTACGACCTGTGCGCACCTGTGGTTATGTGTTGAGATGTGTATTAACGAAATCCAAAGACTGGAGTGGATCCGACGACATCGAATTTTTCACCTAAAGAAATGTACAGTGTATGGTAAGGATTTTGGAGCCTTTCCATGGCTCATCTTCCAACTGCCACAGCGGCCCAACTAGGCGTACCTACGACCTGTGCGCACCTGTGGTTATGTGTTGAGATGTGTATTAACGAAATCCAAAGACTGGAGTGGATCCGACGACATCGAATTTTTCACCTAAAAAAATGTACAGTGTATAGTAAGGATTTTGGAGCCTTTCCATGGCTCTTCTTCCAACTGCCATAGCGGCCCAACTAGGCGTACCTACGACCTGTGCGCACCTGTGGTTATGTGTTGAGATGTGTATTAACGAAATCCAAAGACTGGAGTGGATCCGACGACATC